>OX103974.1:2183024-2301823 GCA_944470395.2 Schistosoma turkestanicum
GGGACAACTAATTTTAATGTTCTTTGAAGTAGGTTCTTGATGTAAGGAAAGTTGGTTTACCTCTAAAATTTGCGTCCTCGTAGCTAGTAAAAAACGGGAAAATCTGTTGTTGTTGTTTTTGTTCTTTTTTTTAGGGGACCCAACCTTTTTGGAAGGCTTATCCTTTCTTATTATACAAAAAAAGCAGCCCATAAAAACTGTGGATGCTCGGTTTGGAAAACGAGAGAAAAAAAAAGCAAAAACACTTTCACCTTCGATTCAAAACCCCAGGGGGGACCTTTTCGGTATTGTTGGGCCGCGAAAACGCCCTAAAAACCCATCGGACCCCACTGAGGCCGGTTATCTCTAACGGTGGTTTTAATGTCCGAAAACTTGAATTCCAAAATTTCACGGGAGTTTGCGCAATTCCTCACACCACACAGTCTCTTTCGGTTAGTGGTTTTTACTGGTCTACACCCGAAAAAAAAACAGGTTTGGAACTTCCACACTGGTTCCCACGTCTTTCCCCACCACTAGAAAACTCGGAGGAAGATTTTCCTCCACCAAGCTAGTCCGTCCCACTAGTGAGCCAACAGGTAAAATTTTTGGCATTAACGGGTTTTTTTGTTGTTGGAAAGATTGTTTAAAGTTTTTTACCCACATTTTTTTTTTTTAGTTATTCATTTAAAACTGAGGGAAAACTCTGCTAGAAAACTGTTTTTGTTTTACTAAAAAATTTAGAAAAACTGACCACTTTTCCGGGCCTTATTTTCCCTATTTTTTTATGGGATTAGATTCATCGATAAAATTTATTTTAATTCATATACAAAAAAAAACATAAATAGTTTTAGTAAAAGGCAGTTTTTATACCAAATCCCAGAATTACATGGTTCCCACCCAATTTTTACCAAAAACTAAAATTTGATATACACACAAAAAAAGCTCTAGGATTAACTGGATGGGAAAACGAAATAGGTCTCTATGCAACCCCATTTGCTTGATCAAACCCAAACTTGTTCCCATTTGAGCTTACACAATCTTACTAAAAACGTTGCTTTTTCAAAACTTTCCTTCAAGGGTCCAAAAAAATTCGTGAAAGTTGGTCCCCGCTTTCCTAAGGAAAACCCACCTTGGGTTTTTAGTTTTTTTGGGGTTCTCCGGGGTTAGTTAGTTATCCCCAGCTTTTTAACTCCACAAAGTTTCAATAAATTTTTTGTTGTGGGGCGGCACTAAAAAAATATTTTTAGGTTCTTTCCCTCATTTTTAAAAAAATTAGGGGGGGGGGAACGTGTTTAGAAAAAAAAATAAAAAAAAAAAAAAAACAATGTGTCTTTTGAAAAAAAAAGGAAATAATTTTTATTCAAAAAGAAATTATTTTTTTGCTTTTTTTCCAACAATTAAGGAAAGGCCACTATGTTGGAGGATTTTTTGTTTTAGAGGGAACAGAGAGATTACTAAAAAAACAAAAAAAACCATAGTTATGAAAAAAAAGGAACTTTTGACATAAAAAAAAAAAAAACATTTAAAACTAAATTCCTTTGGGGGACTAAAACATTTTTTGGAGGAATTATCAAAAAAAAAAACAACCGCGTTTTTTTTTTTTTTTCTTTTATTTTTTTGCCAATTAGAAAAAACGGGGGAAAAAAAAAAACGGTTAAAAAACCTTTACTTTTTTTGGTAGTCCGCCTTTTTTTTTTTTACTACTCCAATGGCACCGGAAATTTTTTGGACACACCATTTAATTTTTTCATGAGGTAAAAAGGTTTTTTTTTTTAAAATAAATTTTGTTTTTTTTTGAAAAAAAAACCAAAAAACCGAAAGAAGATGGGATTGGATTGTTTTTGGAAAACTTGAAAAAATGGAAAATTTTTTTGGGACCAATAGTTAAAATAAAAAAAATAAAAAATAAAAAAACGCATTTTAGTTTTTAAAAAAAAAAAATTTGGCAGATTATATATTACATAAAAAAAAATTTCAAGTTTTTTTAGTTTTGTTTTTTTTTGCGGGTTGCAAGGATAAATAGGAATTTTTCCGTGGAGGGTTTTTTTTTACATTAGGATTCTTTTAAATTTTTTGTTTTTAAACTGAAAAAACTCTCTTTGTTTTGATTTGGAGTTTTTGAAGATGTGGTGTTTCCCAGGAAACGAAGCGGAAAATTTTCCTTTTTTATCAATTGCCCAGGCATGGGGGGACAAGTGGAAAATTGGGGTTCCTATTTCGCATTGGAATTGTTTTGAGTAAAAAAATTCTTGGTGTTTGTTGTTTTTACTATTATAAAAAAAATAAGGAAATATATATTTACCAGGGACCCAGATTAATTTTCAATTTGTATTTTTAACTGGGGTTGGGGGAAAAAACATCCATAAAGAAGAAATTTACCTAAAGGTTTTTTCCATTATAGGTTTTAAAAAACTTTATCTTTACTTGTGGCATTGAAAAATTTAACCTAACTGCTCTTTTTTTATTGTATGTGTCTGAATTGGTTTTTAGGCCCTTTTTTGAAAAAAGATGTTTCATAAAGGGGCTTATTTATGGAAAGAAAAAAAAAAACCTTTTTTTTATTTGGGGCTTGCTGCCAAGTTTAGTGATTTAGTATTAGGTATTTGACTAACTCCCATTTAGTAATAAAATCCAAAGTTGGGTTTTTTTTTACCTATTCCAAATTATTTTTTTTCCACCCTTATTGAAAATCTTTCCCAAAACTTTGAATGTGCTGCTTAAAAAGAGAAGAGGGATTTTAGGTTTTTGGGGGGGGGGGGCGGGAAAAAAAAAAAAAAAAAAAAAAACCTCACATTATAATGAAAAATACAAGAGATGAAAGGAGGGTTTTAAAAAGAAGGGGGGACCCAACCCACGTGGAGCCACGTGAATCGTCTTCTTCTTTTGTCCTTTTACATTTTTCCTTCCGATTTGTTTGGTTTGTTTGGGGTTGAGAGGGAAAGAGATTCAACGTGCTTTCCTAAACCTGGTGGGGGGTTTTATTTCTTACCTGTGCATCTGTAAATTTTAAGATTTATATTGGGGGGAGTTATTCCCCCCCCCCCAAAAAAACTAACAAAATCTCTCTTTTTTTAAAAAGGGCAGGCCACATCGTATCGCCCAAGTTTGAGATTTCATAGGTGAAAAATAATTGATAGGTAAAACACTTGGATTTATACTAATGGAGTTAGTCAATACTATCACTAACTGCAGCCCAAATAAAAAGGTTTTCTTTCATAATAAGCCTTATGACATCTTTCAAAAGGCTAAACAATCAGACATAATAAAAGCAGTAGGTAATTTCAATGCACAAGTAGATAAGTTAAACTATAATGAAAACTTAGGTAATTTCTTATGATGTTCCCACCCAGTAAATACAATGATATCTGTCTGTATATATATTCTTATTTATAATAGTAACACACAAGATTTACTCAACAATCAATGCGAATAGACCAATTCACTGTCATGCTGCATTGATAAAAGAATTTCGCTCGTTCTGGAACACATCTCAACTCCAATCAAACAAGAGTTCAGTTAAACAAATTAAAGATCTAATGTAAACCTCACGAAATTCTATTATCCTGCACCGCAAACAAACTAAACTTGATTTTTATGTATATATATCTGCAATTTTTTTTAAAACTATGCGTTATTTATTTTTATTTACTATTGTCAAAATTTCATTTTCAGTTCAAACATCATCATCATCTTCGGTTGGTTCAAAAACAATTTATTTAAAACCTTTACCTCATGAAAATAATGTGTCAAATTCCGGTGCATTGAGTAGTAAAAAGCGACTACCAAAAGTAGGTTTACGTTTTTTTCCCCGTTTCTATTGGCATAAAATAAAGAATAAAAACGCGTTTTTTTGATATCCTCAAAATGTTAGTCAAAGATTAGTTGAATGTTTTTTTATGTCAAAAGTCTTTTCATACTATGTTTTGTTTAGTATCTCTGTCTCTAACAAAATCTCACATAGTGCTTTCTAATTGTGAAAAGCAAAATAATTCTTTGATATAACTATTCTTTTCAATAGACATTGTTTTATTTTTTCTAAACACGTCTATTTTTAAATGAGGAACCTAAATATTTATGCGCCACACAAATTATTGAACTTGTGAGTAAGCTGGGATACTACTACCCGGAGACCCAAACTAAACCAAGTGGTTTCCTTAGGAAGCGACACTTCACGATTTTGACCCTTGAGAAGTTGAAGCAACGTTAGTAGATGTAGCTCAATGACAGTTGGTGATCAGCAATGGGTGCATAGACTATTCGTTCCATCAGTATCCTAGAGCTTTTGTGTATCATTAGTTTGGTAAATTGTGACATGTATTCTGGATTGTATAACTGCTTACTAACTATTATGTTGTATATGAATAAATTTATCGATGATCTATCCATAAAATAGGAATAAGCCGGAAAGTGTCAGTTTCTAATTTTAGTAACAAACAGTTCTAGCAGAGTTTTCTCAGTTTAATGAATAACTAAAAAAAATGTGTAACTTAACAATCTTCACAACAAACCCGTAATGCAAATTACCTGTGCTCACTAGTGACGACTAGCTTGGTGAGGAATCTTCTCCGAGTTCTAGTGGTGGGAAGACGTGACCAGTGAAGTTCAACCTGTTCGGGTGTAGACAGTAACCACTACCGAAGACTGTGTGTGAGATTGCGCAACTCCGTGAATTTGATCAAGTTCGACATTAACACCGTTAGATACCGGCTCAGTGGTCCGATGGTTAGGGCGTTCGCGCACAATACCGAAGGTCCTGGGTTTGAATCGAAGGTGAAGTGTTGCTTTTCTCGTTCACCGAGCATCCACAGTTATGCTGCTTTTGTATAATAGAAGGATAGCCTTCAAAAAGGTTGGTCCTAAAAATAGCACACAACAACAGATTTCCGTTACTAGCTACGACGCATTTAGAGTACCAACTTCTTACATCAAGAACTACTTTCAAGAACATTAAAGTGTCAGGTCGTCAAGGTCACTGCTAACCAAATTAAGTTTTCAGATGCTTTAAGAAGTACTGTTCTATAGCATAAGCAATTGGTTGGGGGGTGGGGATAACAGCAACTTTCATACATCGAACAACACAACAGATCATAATACCAGTTACTTTAAATGTATTTAAACCCTTACTTCTGTCTGAATTTTTTTTTTAAATTGTAACAAATTATCATTTCCAATATCAATACTACTTATGAGATATAAGCATTTTTCTTACAAGGTTCTATTTGTATTATACACTAAAACAAAGTAAGTTAAAATCAATTAGGATATTGTCTTGTGTATGTGTGTATGCACAATTTATCTCTTTAATGCATGTTTTGCTTGGTTGATTCTGTTGTGCTTGCGCGCCAGGAATGTCCACTTTCTCCATTTTTATTTAATGTTGTCATAGACATGCTGCTAGATGTAACTTTATCCTCGTCTGAATTTTCAGGAGTCGACTGTCTACTAGGAAAATCGCTTACTGACCTGGAATATGCCGATGACATGGTTCTATTCTGTGAAGACGCTGACAAAATGCAGAGTCTTCTGACCACCTAAGCAGCATGTTAGGGATGCGGTTTTCCCTTTCGAAATGCAAAATATTGCTTCAAGATTGGCTTGTATCAGCACCTGAACTAATGATAGGGAGTGAAGCAATTGATCGTGTAGACCGCTTCACTTATCTGGAGAGTCTCATTAGTGCTGATGGCCTGGTGACTGACGATATATCACCACGGATACAAAAAGCTCGATTTGCTTTTGTCAGTTTACACCGTTTATGGCGTGGGCGAGATATACGTTCGCTAACCAAAGGACGGGTGTACTGCAGTTCGCTCCGTTCTCCTATATGGACGCGAAACATGGCCGTTAAGAGTAGATGTTCGTAGGTTACTAGTCTTCGATCATAGATGTCTTAAAAGCATTACTCGAGTATCGTGGGACAACTGAGTAAGCAAAGCTGCCGTTAAGAAACGAGAACTAGGTAAGGATGGCAGATAAATAGATGAAGTGGTGAAACTTCATCAGTTGAGGTGGTTGGGATATGTGTTACGTATGGCTAACCACCGACTGTCTCGACGAGCTATGTTTTGTAGTGTAGAGGAGTAGGTTGGAAGAAAGTTAGGGGTGGCCAAACCAAAACATTGCAGAAATCTATGAAGTCACTGGCAAGTGGACTGAGTGATGTTGGTAGATGTAGGCTACCTGGTTGGGGTCCGCGAGACGAAAGTCTGTGTGCTAATGTGGTATATCAACTTAAACAGATATACGTACATACGAAGTTCTACTTTGTAGCTGACTGAATATCTGACTTAATTACATACGATTTGCCTTAAAGGGAATTCTATTTGATTACTGAACTTTTCTACTTCATAATAAGAAATTTCTATTGATTTTAAGGATCGTATATTGTTAGTCTTTATTACGTTAGTCATAAAATACAAATTATTTACCGCTGCACTTTAAAATTCGCGCAAAATACATGGGGCGTTATCTTCATTCTGATTGGCTCGCTCAAGGTCGTCAATGTATTATATGCTTACTTGGTATTCGTATATTTAATACAAGCTTAATTATCAGTGTAGCGAACAAATACTAGTACAATTTTCTCATGTTAATCGTTTTTTCGATGTTATTAAGACTAGCCAATAATCGACTTTGTTGATTTGTGAAAATTTTTTACAACAGAGAACGCGTCATATGTGGGAACTACCACGTAAAGTATACTGAATTGATGAGACACAGGGTATATTTGTTAAAAAAATTGAGTTGATTGGTGTGGTCCAACCTTTAATTATGTCAACTGAGATCATTAAAATCTGTGTTACATACATCCAGCCTAAACCTGCAGCCAGTCAGTCAGTCAGTCAGCTACAACGTAGAACTTCATACGTACATACATCAGTTCAAGTTGCCAGACCACATTAACACACAGAGATCAAATTCTCAATCCAAATCCCGTAGGAGTAGAGGTAGTAGAAGTATTAGCGGTAATCTAAAAGATTAGAGATTGAAGATATGATTCCAGAACGATATCCCAGAGGAATCAATTCAAAGAAAGAGAGTGAGAAAAACGGTCATGAGGAATTTAGGAGATTAGAATTAGTGAGAAGATAAACAATGGATGTATCTACAAACTATTTTGAGCCATGTCATTCAAGGTCTCTAACAACCGGTTACTCAGTCAGTCAGTCAGTCAGTTGCAACGTAGAACTTTGTACATAAGTACATCAGTTCATGTTGCCATACCACATCAGCACAGAGAGGTAATCGTCAATTCAAATCCAATAGTAGAAGAGGTAGTAAGCGAATTAGAACTAATCGGAGGTTAGGATTAGAAGATACTATTCAAGAAGTATGATTCAGTGAGAAAAGTTTAGAGAGTCGAAACTAGAGGGGTTGAAGAATCCAGAAGATTAGCATTTGAGAGAACACAGAGAATAAATGCACCGGCGCCATTGCGAGCGATTCTGAGCCATGTCATTCAAGGTCTCTAACCATCGATTATTATGATCTCGCGGACCCCAACCAGGTAGTCGACAATTACCGACATGGCTCAGTCCACTAGTCAATGACTTCACGGATTCCTGCCATGTTTTGGTTTGGCCGCCCCTAACTTTCTTCCAACCTATTCCCACACTACAAAACAAGGCTCGACGAGGCAGTCGGTGGTTGGGCATACGCAACACATGTCCCAACCACCTCAACTGGTGAAGTTTCAATACTTCATCGATTGATCTGCCATTCTTACCTAGCACTCGTTTCCTAATAACAGCGTTGCTCACTCGGGTGTCCCAGGATATACGAGCAATGCTTCGAAGACACCTATGGTCGAAAACCAGTAACCTACGAATATCTTCTACTCTCACTGGCCATGTTTCACAGCCATAAAGTAAGACGGAGCGAACTACTGCGCAGTACACTCGTCCTTTAGTCAGCAAACGGATATCTCGCCTACGCCATAAGTGACGCAGGTTGGCAAAAGCCAATCGAGCCTTCTGTATCCGTGCTGAGATTTCGTCAGTCACAAGGCCATCGGCACTGATGAGACTCCCAAGATAAGTGAAGCGGTCTACACGTTCGACTACTTCACTCCCTATCACTAGTTCAGGTGCCGATGCAACCCAGTCTTGAAGCAACATTTTGCATTTCGAGGGGGAAAACCGCATCCCGAACATGCTTGCATTGTTGCTTAGGGTAGTCAGAAGACTCTGCATTTTGTCAGCGTCTTCACCAAGTAGGACAATGTCATCGGCATATTCTAAGTCAATAAGCGAGCTACCTGGTAGAAGGTCTACTCCTGAAAATTCAGACGAGGATAACAACCGGTTACTATCTTGGTGTGGCATCCTGACCTAATGATGTACGTACATACGAAGTTCTACGTTGTTAATCTTGGTAATGTTGGATCGCCGAAATTCTTTTGTTAGACTTCTTGATTTCGTAATTTACTTATGGAAATTCTAATTTCTTATTTTCGTGTCAAAAGCTCCGTTTATGTTGGGGACGTTAATTCCCTAGTACTCATTTGTGAAAGGTCCCAATTTTGGTTTTTATGTTTTCGGGCATGTGCTGATCGGTTGACCTTGAGATTGCATTTCTCAGCCAGAAAATCCTTGACTGTTATTAGTTGATGTATTATTTTAGTACGCTATTCTTTTGGTTCTCTCAAGGGCGTTTCTATGATACATACTTAAACTGACTCTGAACTTCTTCCTGTAGTTAATTGGGTTGGGGGCATAGAATCATCAATCAATCCATAGCAATGTAGAACTTTGTACGTATGTACATCAGTTCATGTTGCCATACCACATGAGCACAGACAGAAATGGAATTGTCAATTCAAATCCTCTAATAGTAGTAGAAGTATTAGCAGTAGTCGAAGAGGTTAGAATTAGAAGATATTATTCAAGAAGTAGAATCTAGTGAAATAGACTTAAAAAGATCAAGATAAACTGATGAGGAATTAAAATGTTGAGGATCTGAGAAAACACAAAGAATGAATTCACCTGCGCCATTGCAAACGAAGCTCAGTGTTTCCAGTTTGTTCCCGATTGGCATTCATTCTTTACGCGGTACAATGTATCCTTTTAGTCTAATTCTTTTTTCTTTTATTATAGAGCCTTGAGGTGTTTTACTAGTTAGACCTTGCGTTGTGATGCAGTTGAATGATTCCCAACAATATATATATATATATATATATATATATATATATATGCCTTATCCACCTGTTGTAAAATAATTATGCATGATACCTTGTTTTATTCTAAATATATGATTCATTTTTATTGATCGCGTAAAAATAGAATTTCTAATGAATTGTAAACTATTAAAGGGCTTTTTTAATTAAAGAAATAGTATTCATTTCATATGCAACAGTAACTCACTTGTCAGATGATACAACAGATGTGTATTGTTTGGGGGATGTTAGATCCCCAGAACTCGCTTGATAAATAACTTATTTTGGATTTTACGTTTACGAGCATGGGCTGATCAGTTGACATGGAGATTTCATTTACCACCAGTAAAATCCATGGCTGTGTGATTGGCTGCTGTGTATTTTAGTGTGCTATTTTTGTGACTGTCCCAAGGACGTCGTTTCTATGATGTATAAATAATAAACGAGAGTTGTGTGCTTGATTGTATTGTGCATTGTGATTGCTGGGTGTGTGTAGAATATACCTTTCTACGCTTACAAAGCCTTCTGTTTTGCGGTTTGGGATTCAAGGTAGCCTATCTGGACGCTGGCTCATTGTCTCGTTCGCGTTTATCGACTAAGGTGAACTCGTAATAGCTTCAAGTGTAGTACCTAGTGACGAACATAACATGTATACTTGATTGGTAGAGTATGGTTCAAACCTAAAATTAACTAGTTTGAAAATTTGACATTCATAGGTTATTAGTATTCGATATTTTCAATTAGAGTTAAGGAGATTAGTGTTTTTATACATTTGAAAATATCAATCAATCATTGTTAGACCACTATTAGAAACGTGGCAGTACTGGACGGCCGTTTCGTGCTGGTGTGGGACTGACTCATCAGCAGTGCACACCCACGACTCCTGCACCTCGCAGGATTCGAACCCGCGACGATCGGTCTTGTACTCGAACGCCTAACCTCTAGAACACTGGTCCGGCATTCAACGGTGTTAATGTCTAACCCTAATTGATCTTTCGAGGTGCAGGAGTCATGGATGCTCACTGCCGCTGATGAGTCCCATACAAGGACGAAACGGCCGTCCAGTGCTTCTAGGTTTCTAATGATGGTCTAACAATGATTGATTGATGATTTCAAATATTAGTATTCAATCATAGATTTCTTCGAAGCACTGCTCGTGTATCCTGGTACAACTACGAATAAGCAATGCTCTTGTTAGGAAACGAGTATTAGGTAGGAATGGCAAATCATTAGATGAAGTATTGATATTTCATCAGTTGAGGTGGTAGGGACATGTGTTGCGAATGTGCAAACACCGAGTGCCTGGTCGAGTTGTAGAAGTGGTTTGGAGGAAACCTAAGGCTGGCCAAATCAAAACACAGCATAAATCCATGAAGTCACTGACAACAAGTGGACTGAGTCATGTTAGTAGATGTAGACTACCCGGTTGGAGTCCACGAGATGATACTAATCGATGATTGGAGACCTTGAACGACATGGCTCAAAATCGTTTGCAATGGCGCAAGTGCAACAGTTCTTCGTCTTCTCCCGAATTCTCTAATCTTCTGAATTCGACATCACCTGTATCTTTCTCTTTCTAAAGTTGTCTCAATAAATTATGCTTCTTGAATAATATCTTCGAACCATAATCTCTCCGATCACTGCTAATACTTTCGCTACCTCCACTACTGTGTGATTTAAATTGACCATAGCATCTCTCTGTACTCATATAGTATGACAGCTTGAAGTGATGTACGTACGTACGTACGTACGGAGTTCCACGTTGTAACTGACTGATTGAGTTTGCCATTCGTGTCATTATCTAGTTTACTTGTTGTTATTTCTATTCATAACTACTCCTATTCTACTTTTTTTGGTTAAAAATAAATTTTCTTTCACATAGAGTTTATCGAATCATATGATCTCTAACATCATCATCATCATCATTAATATCGTTGAAAACGTTACAGTTAATCATACATTATTACGTAATAATCTAATAAGTATACGTATATATATATATATATATATATATAAAATCATATATTCACTCTTTTCTAAGCGATCTACTGATGTCATTTGACTTTTTTTAATCTCAGTTTATTAAGCATGCCTATTTGAATCTTTAAGAACTTGTATTTTAGAAAAAATTTTATTTATTTTCGGGGGGGGGGGGTGAGAATTTAAAAATAAAAACAATATCTAGTAATAAGTAGTATATTTTTTTGAATAGGAGTTGTAAATTATTCATTCACTTGTACTATATTGATATGGGAGTTTTAATCAGTTTTGATGGCTTGGTGTTCCGGTGAAATCTCTCAGTATGAATACAGAAAAGGACAAGTGTACTGCGCAGTGGTTCGCTCCGTCTTACTTTATGGCTGTGAAACATGGCCAATGAGAGTAGAAGATATTCGTCGGTTATTGGTTTTCGATCATAGGTGTCTTCGAAGCATTGCTCGTATATCGTGAGACACCCGAGTGAGCAACGCTGTTATTAGGAAACGGGTACTAGGTAAGAATGGCAGATCAATAGATGAAGTAATGAAACTTCATCAGTTGAGGTGGTTGGGACACGTGTTGCGTATGCCTAACCACCGACTGCCTCGTCGAGCTTTGTTTTGTAGTGTAGGAATAGGTTGGAAGAAAGCTAGGGACGGCCAAACCAAAACATGGCATAAATCCATGAGGTCATTAACGAGTGGACTGAGTCATGTCGGTAATTGTCGATTACCTGGTTGGGGTCCGCGAGATCATAATAATCGATGGCTAGAGACCTTGAATGACATGGCTCAAAATCGTTCGCAATGGCGCCAGTGCATTTATTCTCTGTGTTCTCTCAAATGCTAATCTTCTGGATTCTTCAACCCCTCTAGTTTCGACTTTCTAAACTTATCTCATTGAATCATACTTCTTGAATAATATCTTCTAATTCTAACCTCTCCGATTACTTCTAATGCCTTTACTACCTCTACTACTATTGGATTTGAATCGACAATTATATCTCTGTGCTGATGTGGTGGTATGGCGACATGAACTGATGTACTTACGTACGAAGTTCTACGTTGCAACTGACTGACTGACTGACAGAAAACTCAACTGACTTTTGCTATCTTGAATAGGCTAGATATTATATGTCTAATAACCAATAGACAGACGGGCAGATAGATACAACGCAGAACTTCGTACGTAAGTACATCAGTTCAAGTTGCCATACCACATCAGCACACAGACGTAACTGTCAGTTCAAATCCAACAGTGATAGTGATAGTAGAAGTATTAGCAGTAATGGAGAAGATTAGGAAGCAAAGATATGATTTGAGAAGTATAATTCAATGTGATAAATTTAGAAGGAGAAAGGTAGATATTTTGAGGGATTCAGAAGGTTAGAATTAGAGAGAACACAAAGAATAAATGCACCTGCGCCATTGCAAACGATTTTGAGCAATTTCGTTCAAGGTCTCTAACCATTGGTGACTTTCGTCTCGCGGACCCCAACTAGGTTGTCGACCCCTACCAACATGACTTAGTCCAGTTGTCAGTGACTTCATGGATTTGTGCCATGTTTTGGTTTGTCCACTCCTAACTTTCTTCCAACCTACTCCTACACTGCAAAACATAGCCAGTAGATGAGTTCGTCCGTCCTACTTTTCGAGTATAAAACATGGTCACTAAGAAAATAGAATATTCGTAGGTTAATTCTATCCTATTATAGGTGTCTTCGAAGCAGTGTTCGAATATTATGGGACCACTTAGTAAGTAATGATGGTGTTATAGAAAGATTACTAGTTAAGAATGACAGATCAAATGATGAAGTAGTGAATCTTGATCAGTCGAGGTGGTTGGTACATGTTTACGTATGTCCCTTCACCGATTGCCTCGACAAGCAATGGTTTGTGGTGTAGGAGTAGGTTGGTAGAATGCTAGGAGCGGTCAAACCAAAACATGACAGAAATCCATGAAGTCACTGAGAAGTGGACTGAGACATGTTATTGTGTGAAGACCGACTACCAGATTGGGCTCGGTGAGACAAAAGTAATTGATGGTTAGAGATCTTTATGTTCTCTCAAATTCTAATCTTCTGAATCCCTCATAACTTCTGTCTTTCTCTGTCTAAATTTATCTCACTGATGGTTAGAGACCTTGAGTGACATGGCGCAAAACCGTCTGCACTGGCATAGGTACATTCATTCTTCGGCTTCTATCAAATCCTTATCCTCTGTATTCTTCATCATCTTTATCTTTTTAACTTTATTTTATTGGATTATACTCCTTATATAGTTTCATCGAACTCTAATCTCTCTGACTACGGTTAAAACTTCTACTATCTCTGCCACTATGGGATTTGTATTCACAATGACCTCTCTGTGCTAGGGGGGCGGCTAGATCAAATCATGGGACAAATTGATGAAGTCGCTGACAAGTGGACTAAGCCATGTAATTAGGTGTAGACTGTCTGGTTTGTGTCCACGAGACAATAGTAACCGACAGTTGGAGACTGAATGGGATGGCTTGAAATCGTTTACAATGGCACAGATGTATCCATTGTTTATCTTCACTCAAATTATTATCTTTAGCACTACTGATGAACTTCTTTGTCTTTTTAAATTTATTTCACTCGTTTACATTTTCTTGAATTATATCTTCGATTCCTAATCTTATTGATTACCACTATTACTTCTACTACTACTGGCTTTCAACTAACAAAACTCCATCTCTCTTTGTTCATCTAATATGCAAAACTTTAACTGATGTACATATATACCAAGTTCTATATTGTTGTTGATTAATTCACTGACTGTCTGACCATGATAACTTGTCAGATGAATAATTGAAAATAATGTAACAAATGTGTGTTAAAACAATGCGCCACATAATCCAATGTTCGATTTCATAAACTTTTTTACCAAAAATAAAATATTTCCAATTATTTAATGACACATTATAAAAACTAAATTGACACTTTGTAAATCTCTGATTGTTTGTTTTTCAAACAATGTTGTTGACTAAAAAAAATTGGGTTAAGAGAACCCTAATTTTGTTTGTTTTTTTCAAAATCTAATCAAAATGTATCAATATTTTAGACGTTTTTTTTGTTAATCTCAGCTGTTGTTTGTTCTTCATTCTTATCATTTTTCATACGACCTTGGTCGAACTTCATTGGTCATTAAGAGTATATATATATCAGTCAGTCAGATGCAACGTAGAACTTCGTACGTAAGTACATCAGTTCATGTTGTCATACCACATTAGCACAGAGTGATGTAATTGTCAATTCAAATCCAATAGTAGTAGTAGAGATAGTAAAGGTATTAGAAGTAATCGGAGAGGTTACGATTAGAAGATATTATATTCAAGAAGTATGATTCAGTGAGATAAGTTTAGAAAGTCAAAACTAAAGGTGTTGAAGAATCCAGAAGATTAGGATTTGAGAGAACACAAAGAATAAATGCACTGGCGCTATTGCGAACGATTTTGAGCCATGTAATTTAGGCTCTCTAATCATCGATTATTATGATCTCGCGGACCCCAACCAGGTAATCGACAACTACCGACATGACTCAGTCCACTTGTCAATGACTTCATGTTTTGGTTTGGCCGCCCTCTGATTTCTTCCAACCTATTCCTACACTACAAAACATAGCTCGTTGAGGCAGTCGATGGTTAGGCATACACGCAACACATGTCCCAACCACCTTAACTGATGAAGTTTCATTACTTCATCTATTGATCTGCCATTCTTACCTAGCACTCGTTTCCTGATAACAGCGTTGCTCACTCGGGTGTCCCAGGATATACGAGCAATACTACGAAGATACCTATGATCGAAAACCAATGACCGACGAATATCTTCTACTCTCATTGGCCATGTTTCACAGCCATAAAGTAAGACGGAGCGATCTACTGCACAGTATATGTTTATATATATATATATATCATGTTTAAGTCAAGTTCACATGAATACTTCATCTGTTTTTTCAAAGAAAAGGATACATTTTAAAAGAATTTATCGATCAGTCGAATCTAATCAACATTAATAATTACATAATTTTTTTCAGTTTATAGGCATGAGCTGCATGATATATATATATATATATATATATATATATATATATATATATATATATATATATATATAGAAATGCTTGACTGCACAAAGAATAGACATACTATCATGTTACATTGTTCATAATGCTGTAATTCAAAAAATTGTTTTTTTTTGCCTGTACAGTTTTTCCACACATATTATTTATTATAGAGTAATACAAGTTAGGTCTTAGTTAGGACCAATTGAGTAGTTGGATATCTTGTTACAGTATATGAACAGTGATGTGTTTCTAGTGCCATAATGCATTGGTTACCATTAGATACAACTAGATAAAATGAAACAGAAACACAAAGAGCTCAGAATAGTAAAAGTATTCATTAGACATACATTTCACATTTATTATATAAAGTTAACTTCATTGGGCGAGGACAGTTTTACATTGGTTCTCAGGAGAACCAAGCAGACTGCTCACATGTTTGCACTACAACGTGAACAGGACAGCTCAGTGCTGTGGTGCGACCGTCACCACCCTGGTGGATCATTTACTCCATTTCTATACACTAACACACATTGATTATTTCCGATCCATGATTGCGTCGTCAATCAATAAACACAGCATGAACAGGCCTATTTCAACCATCCCACTTACACATGTCTGTTAAACTCAATATTATTAACAATGTTGATGATATCCATGCAATACAGCACTCAGAATGACAAGGACCCTCTGGAATGTTACAAAACAATCACCACGAGTATAATGTGAAATTGGTCACCTTACTAACTTCACTTTGTATATGGACTATTAGCGAAGTTTGCCCAGAGTAATGCCAAGCTATTCACGTGATACATTTTGGAATATGTTTTTGAAAGTGACGACAGCTTATTAAAAGGGGGGACGAGTGTGGTGCGAGCTACTTATAAGTAGTATATGACGTGAGTGTCAACGTAATGTCTGGCAGCAGCAGAAGATGGGGGCAGATCAAGAAAGGAAGAGAGTGAGAACACAATGGAAATTGTGTATGAATAGTGACAATGGATTGATGATGTTTTGCAACAGGAACAGTCCAGTTCGATATGATGAACTGATAATTTGCAAATGAACAATTTACGATATGGTTTTCCTATTTTACTGAGTAACTCTGTAATTTTCATTAAATACAATCCGATTGCCCCACCTGTGTTCTCGTCCACTACCCTATGATTATATCCCAAATGAAATGGATTTAAAAGAGAATGAAAGGAAAAAAAACGTGAATTTGAGAGAAGTCAAACAATGGAGATGATACATCTGCACGATTGCAAACAATTTTGAATCATGTCATTCAAAGTCTCTCACCTTCGATCGCTATGATCTTGTAGAGCACTGAAATTAAGCTCCATGCATATCAATGAATTTCTGTATGGTCTGAAATATTGAACGACTGCTTAAACTGAAGTGAGTTGTTCTGTTTGGGCGGGCTCATCCATCGAATCATTGACATTCGATTTTAATCCTCTCATTGTTATATATATATCAACATCTATGCCACTAGAATACAGTCAGTAGGACTTCCGTTGTAGTAGTAGTAGTGGCTATTTAAAAACAGAGTATTTGTAGACAGAGGGATTCTTCTCACTCTCAGTGGTATTCAGGCATTTGGTGGGTTAGAATTATGATATGTTAAATGGTATTCTGTTCGGTTTTCTGTATGAACCAATAAATTTCACAACAATACTTATGTTGACACTGCTGTTGATGATGATAAGTTAGTCTTCCTTTTCCATTTGTTAATTTTTTTTCCGGTTTAGGCTGAACATTCAGCTGTGTTACCGCCTCCATTCAATCACAATGTTAATTGTTCCACATCTTCATCGCCTCCTTCATCTGTACCATTTACTAAACTTAAACAAAATATTGTTACTAGTCGAGTGGAATTATTTTCATCTCAACCGACTACTACTACTACTGGTACTACTGGTACTAATGTTAGTAATCTTCAACGAAAATTTTCTTATACACAAGGTGATAAGAAAAATTTCACTGTTAAACATTCTACTGATTCTACAATTCCTTCATTAAATCATAATAATTTTAATTATAAGAAACAAGACAATAGTCAGCACTCATCAAAACATCATCACCCTCAACACTCTCATCATCATCATCAGCGTGATGTGAATCATAGTTCATTTCATCGGCATAGTGTGTTACGTAAATCGCTGGGTGGTATGAATATATTAACTCATCATACAATAACAAATAATACACTCAGTCAAGATTTCTCTGAACCAGATAATGAACAGACATCTAGTCGGATCGATAATACTACTACCACTACTAATAATAATAAATTTATTGATCGCCTGTCCCCATCATCACCGTCAGCATCATCATCAGTCGCCTCAATATCATCATCATCATCATCTTTAATTCTAAATAAGAATAATGGCAGTATTCAATCTGTACAAAAGTTGAATCCTACTGATAAACAATTGAAAACATTACATCTAGTCAATATACCATTATGGGATAATTTGAATTATGAATTGAAACCTTACTTCGCTATGATGAATAATTATAGTAGTAAAACAAAGTAAGCATTTGTGTGTGAAAAAATTTTTTTATTTCGTTCGTTTTGTTAATAAAGTTGATAATTAATAGTTAATTAGGTCGTGCACACCCGTGGATTGATCAAAGTTATCATATAAACACTGTCTAGAGGCTAGATGTTCTGGTATGTGAAATTGAGGGTTTTGAGTTTTAATTTTTCACAGCGAAGTGGTGGATGCACACTATTTGTGGAGTCCCCCATAATAGGACGAGAGGACTGTCCAGTGCTTTCAGGTTTTAGATGGTGGTCAGACAATGATTGATTGATGATTTTAGTAAAACTCAACATTATCCACAACCCAATGATAAAATTTAGAGGTTATGAAGATTTTTACACATTTGAAATCATCAGTCAATCATTGTTAGACCACCATTAGAAACCTGGAAGCACTGAATGACGGTCGTTTCGTCCTGGTATGGTACTACTCATCAGTGGCAGTGCGCACCCACGACTCCTGCTCCTCGCAGGATTCGAACCCGGGACCTTTGGCATTGTAGGCGAACGCCTTACCATCGGGCAACTGGGCCGGCATCAAACGGTGTTAACGTCTAACTCTGATTGATCTAGGGATTTTGCGCGACCTCACTCATTTGTCTTTGGTAGTTATTGCCTACATCCGACAGGGTTGAACTCCTCCACTGGTCACGTCTTCTCAACTAGAACTCCGAGAATTTCCTCACGAAGCTAGTCACTAGTGAGCACTGTTACGATATTTTGGGGCAGAGTTTTGGAGGTTTGCGTTTTGAAGACTGTTGGATTGTGTAATTTTGCAGGTTACATCCATAAGGAAGTCGGCGGGGGCATCATTAGGAGGTACATTCCCATGATAGCTGGTGGCCAACAATAAGTTTATACTTTATTCTTTCCATCAGTATCCTGGAGCCTCGGTGCACCATTAGTTTGGAATCAGAGTTTTCCACCCTCCTAGGTCGATCTTCCGTACTCATCAACCAGGTTTAACCCTCGGCCAAACATTTCCTTCTCTTGATTTTTTGAACAACCTCCCCAACGTGGTGAGCAGGTAGTAGCTATAAAACGCATCGCATTTTGAGAGGAATAGCAGATTCTTCCAACCGTCGATCAAACTGTCTCTTTGATTAGAAATCAACAGCGTGCTTTTCACGTGACCGCTGAGATACCAACTTAGACCGCTCCCCGTACTTCGATGTCGACAACTTAGTCGAGTAATTTTAGATAATCCACTGAACTTAAAACTAAATACATCAACCTGTATTGAGTAAGTAAAGGACTTTTTTATATTAGTTTTTATTAATTTCGTTGGTGTAGTTCAAAGTGCATACGACATAAGTATTCAGTATTGTCAGTATGAGGTTGTAAATGCGTTGAATTTCATTGAAATCACGAACCAATCAAAGTTAGACAACCATTGGTAACCTGGAAGAACTGAATTACCGTTTCGTCCTAGTATAGAACTTTTCAGTAATGCGTATCCACGACTATGCAATTGGGACTCGAACTCATGGGCCTTTGGTTTCATGCACAGAGGCTTTACCTCATTATTGACTAGCTGCAAAAGGAAATTTCTGTATTCTTGGTTAGGAGCAATAACCAGTGTAGCTAATCCATGTCAATGGAGGATGGTAACATGGTATCTCTTGGATTAGTTTAAGTTCGATTCTAATGCCTTTGGAACGGTGTGGGCAGCCGGGAAGTGACATCCGCCCTCATACCTGTACTAGCACACAATTAAAGTGGTATAGAAACCTGAACTGATGTAAGTACGTACAAAGTTCTACGTTGTAGCTGACTGACTGACTGAATACCTTTGGATACCAACTCAGTATTCTAACGATTAAGGATTCACGCAAAATATCGTAAGTCCTAGGGTCCATTTTCACTTTTCTAGTCATGAATATACACTACTAAAGATTCTCATACTTGAACAAATCAACTATCCAATGCCTCTAGGTTTTAAATAGTTGTTTAATTTCGATTGGTTTATGATTTAAATGTAATTATTTTGTCAGTAAAAGTTCAAGCTATTTCTGTAACTTATTTTAAAAATATTCACATACTTAATATTTGAACAAAATGAAAATGAATTCATCATTTGTCAACTGTTCAAATATATTCTATGATATGATCACGTTACAATTTGTAACAGTTGAAATTGCCGCCAGTCATTTCTAGCTATCCAATCAATTTCTGCTTTTTTACCTTGAATTTCATTGGTTATATCAAATAAACCAATCAGAATTCAGAGTACTTTAAAATTCATGTATATAAATTCCCTTGTGGTTTGTGCGGAATTTTTCTCTTCGTGATGACAATTTTTATTTCATTGTTTATTCACGTGAAACATTTTTTTTAAAATTTTTTAAGAAAACTTTCTCTTTCTTTATGTTTCTTGTTACTAATTAAATTCCTTTTTTGGAGAAAAAACAATCACCTTATGATTTTTTTTCTAAAAAACGAATTATTCTATACATTTGCTTCTATTTTTTAACCGATATTAGATTTGAAGGATTTCAATTAGTTGAAAAAATTTTACCATCTAAACATTGTTTACCTCGTGTACATACAAATTATGATGTACCATTTCAATTGGATGATATAATTGTCAGTGTAAATCATAAGAAATTATCAACAATGTCTGAAACTGAGTAAGTTATTCATTTTACACTGTTTGTTATTTTGCTCATATTAGTTATTAGTTAGATAGTGATGGTGTAGTCAGTTATGTTTTTTTTTAAAGTTTACCAGTGTTTAGTCACACTTGTTTCGTCGCTTATTAGACACCTGGAAGCACTGGATGGCCATTTCGTCCTTGTATGGGACTACTCATCAGTGGCAGTGCGCATCTATGACTCTTACAACTCGCAGGATTCGAACTCGAGTCGTGTGAGCGAATGCCCAACTTCTGGACCACACTGGGTCGGTGGTATCTAATGGTGATAATGTTTAACTCTGATTGATCTAGGAATTTTGCGCAACCTCATCCATTAGCCTTTGATAGTTATTGCCTACACTCGACAAGGTTGACCAGCAATGGTCATGTCTTCTCACTAGAACTCCGATAGTTTCAGTTCATTGTTTAGTCACACTTGTGTTGTCGATTATTATTTAAGTATTCACTTTCAGACTATTTGACTATGTACTAATTTGTAAATATGAAAGATATTGGTAAATAAGGAGGCCAAAATATAGTCATACACCACAAAAATCAATGAATTTATGGTTGGACGAGAATATTATCCGACAGGCCAAACTAAAACGGATTGCTTTTCTTAGACGACCACTCCCTGAGCGATTGACCCTAAAAGGTCTAATCCACAAGTCAGTGAAGCAATATCAGGACATTGTAGTCGTCCATAGTAGTTGGTGACCAACAATAGGTTCACACGCTATTGGTTTCGTCAGGATACTAGAGCCTATGTCAACCATTGGTTCGGAGTAATGGTTTTCCGACACCTCTAGGCGATTCCACCGTATCTTTGAGTCTAGTTTAAGCACGAACTGGACATTATAAATACATTTAATACGAGATAATTAAACTTAAAATAACACATCAATTTTCTGATGACTTAAATTGTTAGTTTTGTAGTACGATAGAGCCAATCAGAAGTTGTCGGACTAGGAAGTCACTTAATGTCAATTAGAAATGTTCTAAAGAATGAAATAGGTTCATGTACAAATATGAGGCAGTGGATAATGATCGCGCAGTCTCGTGCGTTTTTTGAAATTAGACATTCACACCGCTGGTGGCTGGCCCACTCCTTGAGAGATTGAACATTCGCTCACTAGAGTGAAGGGCCTGAATTCGATCTCCACTTATGGGGTCATAGCTACACACTGCTGATCAGTCCCATAATAAAACTAAAAACTGTGCTTCTAGTTTTTCATTGGTTGTCTATATATATATATATATATATATATATATATATAATTACTTATGCCCGTTCCCCTGATAGGAGCACTGGCCACCTTCCAGTATTCTCCAACCTACTCTGTCCTTGGCTTTCCTTTCTGATTCTGCCCAATTGCTTTTCATCCATTTTCTCATGTCTGCTTTCAATCCTCAATGTGATGTGTTCTCTCTCGATCTTTTTCTTTTCTTTTGGCCTTAAAGATTCCATGTTAGGACACTTGCCTTGTGTTTCAGTTAGGTGTTTTCTGCAATATATCTCCTATCTACACGTCTAAGCGCTGAATACGACTATTCAGTGAGTGTTGTCTGTGTCAACGAATAGACTAGTGATTTATTGATTCTATATCAGTATGGTTTATATATATATATATATATATATATATATATATATATATATATATATATATATATATATATATATATTAAATTCTTCCACAATCAGCCGTTAAGAGTAGAGGACTTTCGTAGGTTTTTAGTCTTCAATTATCGATGTCTCCGAAGCATTGCTCGTGTATCCTGGGACAACTGTGTAGGCAATTCTGTCGTTAGGAAACGAGTTCTAGGTAGGGATGGCAAATCAATAGATGAAGTAGTGAAACTTCATCAGTTGAGGTGGTTGGGACATGTGTTACGTATGGCTAACCACCGACTGATTGGACGAGCTATGCTTTGCAGTAGAATGTCTACTCCTGAAAATTCAGACGAGGATAAGGTTATTTCTAAGAGCATGTCTATGACAAAATTAAACAAGAATGGAGAGAGTGGACATCCCTGACGGACACCACTTAAAGTAAAGAATTCCGGTAACAGTTCGCCATAAGCTCTAACTCGACCAGTGGTGTTCGAGTAGAGAGCTTGTATAAGGTTAATGTACTTCTTTGGTACACCTCTCAATGACAGACACTGCCACAGAACCTCACAATCCACTGAGTCGAATGCCGCCTTAAGGTCCAGGAAAACTACCATTGTAAGACGCCTAAATGTGTGTCTGTGTTCCAGGACCTGTCGTAGTGTGATGTGGCCTATACAGCCAAGTCCAGGTCTGAAACTAGCCTAAGACGTCATTTTTGAGCACTTTTTGTGCAGGCACGGATAATAACGAGAGAAAAACACCTAAGACATACACTGTAACGAATACCAAACACGTTATTAATTTATGTAATCAGTTCATATGAAAATCACCTACGACTAACTAGACGCCCGTACTAGAGTATACTACAGTGTGTGTGTGTGTGTGTGTGTGTGGGTTGAGATAGTGCTCAGGTGCCTAGACGGAAATAGATGGTTTTCATAAAGGCCCGCATTTCCTAAGCCTCCTCTGAATTTAAGATCTAATCTATAAGACAAAGACGTGGTGCTAGAAACTGTGACCCAGTGACAGTTAATGACTAAAATAACGTTTATACACTGTTTGCACACTTGAAAGTCTTAGAATTCATAGACACTATCGGTTTGGAATCAAGGTTTTTCAAATCCGCAATCTGGTTCTTTTACATTTAATAATCTAATTTAAGCACCTAAAGTTGTTTCTTTATCCTCTGAGTTTTTTTAAAGAACTCCGTCACTGAGTCACTAATGGTTAGAGACCTTGAACAACAACGACATCCCTGAGAATCGTTTGCAACGGCGCAGGTGCATCCACTCTTTGTGTTCTCTCTAATTCTAAACTTCGAAATTCCTCATCATCTCTATCTTTCTCCGTCTAAATTTATTTCACTGAATTACACCTCTTGAATAATTTCTTTGTGCTATCACTCTTGGATTTGAACTGACAGTTGCGTGTCTGTGCTTATGTGGTGGTGGTGGTGGTACGGCAACCTGAACTGATGTACACAGACATACGAAGTTCTGCATTGTGTCTCTCTATCTGTCTGTCTGTCTGTTACACAATCACTGTATAAACCACATGTAATTTCGTATGTATCTTGTTTTTTATTTCTATATTAGAGCATTACAGTATGTGCATAATGCCCTTAAAACTGCCCAACATCATACTATTGATGTGGATATTTTAAGATCTACCCAACCTAAACAACAACCGTTGATTGCTCGTCAAAAATCAGATTCAACTCATTCTAATTCTGTCGAAGTGAATCCACATCAACCAAGACGACAATGGCAACGACGTCCAGGAGGAAGTGTCGGCGCAGAAGACAGTCATAATAATTATACTGCACTATGTGAAAGTATACAGGAACATCCAATTTACAATAAAAATAAAAAAGGTATGCCAATGGTGTTAGTTTCATGTTTCCTATTGATTTGTTAAACAGTTCACTTAATAATACATTGACCAAAATCAACCAGCATCACTTACACTGTATGTTACACATTTTTTTTTATGACAGTTAATTACTCTTTTTTTAAAAAAATCATGAATCGATCAATAAATGTTAGACCATAACACCATTAGAAACCTGGAAGCACTGAATGACGGCCGTTTCGTCCTGGCACATGGGACTACTCATCATCAGTGAGTGGCAGTGCGCATCCACGACTCCTGCACCCCAGCAGGATTCGAACCCAGGACCTTTGGGTTTGTGCGCGAACGCCCTAACCAATCGGACCACTGAGCCGGTAATTAATTACTCTCTCTATATGAGTTCATGTTAAATGAGAACAAAAGGGAACTGTGCTCAGACTAGTCAATTTTCAATGTCTTTCATATTTAATTTACTAATTTAACTATTGAAGGATGATAATATTTCGGTAGTTGATTGTCGGTTCAGTTCGTTCATGAATTTATCAAGCATAGATTTTTTTTGTACATTCAGTTTTTATTCAAGTTTTATTTGCTTGAATTTGTGTGTGTTTATATGAGCGTTAGTGATATTTGTTTCCTGGGCAACCAAGGTGAGATACAAAATTAAAAACAGGTTGATCAAAAGTCAAGTATTTTAATCACTATGAGGTTACTTCCTCCAGGGATGTCTACTTTCTCCATTCTTGTTTAATGTTGTCATAGACATGCTGCTAGATGTATAACCTTATACTCGTCTGAATTTTCAGGAGCAGACCTTCAACCAGGCGACTCGCTTATTGACTTAGAATTTGCTGATGACATAGTTCTACTTGGTGAAGACGCTGACAAAATGCAGTTTTCTGACTACCATAAGCAACAATGCAAGCATATTTGGGATGCGGTTCTCACCCTGGAAATGCGAAATGTTGCTTCAAGATTGAGTTGAATCGGCACTTGAACTACTGATAGGGAGTGAAGTAGTCGAACGTGTAGACCGCTTCACTTATCTTGGGAGTCTCATCATTGCTGATGGCCTGGTGACTGACGAAATCTCAGCTCGGATGCAGAAGGCTCGATTGGCTTTTGCCAACCTGCGTCACTTATGGCGCAGGCGAGATATCCGTTCGCTAACCAAAGGACGGGTGTACTGTGCAGCAGTTCGCTCCGTCCTCCTATATGGATGTGAAACATGGCCGTTAAGAGTAGAAGATGTTCGTAAGTTACTAGTATTCGATTATAGATGTCTTAAAAGCATTAATCGATTATCGTGGGACAACTGAGTAAGCAATGCTGTCGTTAGGAAACGAGTTCTAGGTAAGGATGTCAAATCAATAGATGAAGTAGTGAAACTTCATCAGTTGAGGTGGGGGTTGGGACATGTGTTACGTATGCCTACCCACCGACTGCCGCGACGAGCTATGTTTTGTGGTGTAGGAGTAGGTTGGAAGAAAGTAAGGGGCAGCCAAACCAAAACATGTCAGCAATCCATGAAGTCACTGACAAGTGGACTGAGTGATGTTGGTAGATGTAGGCTATCTGGTTGGGGTCCGCGAGACGAAATCCACCAATGGTTAGAGACCTTGAATGACATGGCTCGAAATCGAAGGTCCTGCGTTCGAATCCTGCGAGGTGCAGGTGTTGTGGATGCGCACTGTCACTGAGAATGATGATGTCCTGGACGAAATGGACATCCAATGCTTCCAGCTTTCTAATGGTGTTCTAACATTGGTCTGTTCATGATTTCAAATGTGTAACTTAACAATCTTCGCAACCACATAGTGCAATTACCTGTCCTTACTAGTGACTAGCTCCAAGAGGAATCTCCTCCGAGTTCTAGTGGGAAATGATGACCAGTGAAGTTCAACCTGTTCGGGTTGACGATGCGGATTCAAATCCCATATTATTTCCTTAATTCCATCATGATTCTGGAAGTTAGTTTAAGTCAAGCACTGTTCCCCTTGATTTCTTAACGTAATAAATAGTATTAGTAAAAATATCAAACATGACAGAATCTAATTCGTTTTGTATCGGAAATTTGAATAGTCCCGTTGATGTTAGTTAAGATCATTTCTTTTGATATGTGTATATATGTTTCTCAACAAACAGTGCTAGGTTCGAATCCTGCAATAAATCAAATTTCAGTGTGGGATGCAGGTACATTCAGTGAAAACATGCATCTCAATTAATCTTAAAATAATATAACAGTTTTTCTGCAGTAGACAGTGATTGTTGTATTCAGGTATTTCAATATACTATACTGCCTACTACTACTGTGTTCAAATTGTGTTCAAAGCGGATTACGTCATCCATTTAGTTAGTTAGTTCCCCATCATCATCGGTTAACATGTCTTGATCTTGTTAAATTTTTTTTTAATTGAACAAAGTAGTCTAACCATATGGTGGTTGTTTTAATGAATTAATTTTTCCAAAATTAATTAATCATTTTGTCAAATGAAACAATCATGCAGAGAACTTTTGTCTAATGTTTCATGGATTTTTCGTTTCGTTTCGTTCGGTTGTTCGTTCTACATATGTCAGTGTGTGTGTGTGTGTGCGCGCGCGCGCTTCTTCAATCTTCAATCATTAGACCATTGACTTTCATTGTTGGTATTGACGAAAATGATGTATTTTTGTCTTTTTATAGTGTGTCATTTAAGATGTGTAAATTTTTTGATGAAATGACATATATAAATTCGTATTTTTATTATTATTAATATTTTTTTTTGAGAAAAAAAGTAGACAAACTGCGTTGTTCAATGTGTCACAATGTGTTCAATGATCAATTGTTTTAATTGTCATATGTGTGTCTGTTTCAATCTATGTGAAACATGAATCCATCCATCTAACAGCAGCTGTTAGTTAAATGAAAAAGTAACGAATGACATGTCAATCATGATGTTTGAATGTACCATTTAAAAATGCCTAGTGTCTTAGTCACACATACACACATACGGGCATAGACACATTGAAACAAGTCACATGATGAATGATTTTTTTTGCCTAATCGTACGTATAGTTGGATTGTAACGATGTGGTTGTTGGCTTGTTTGTCTGTCTGTCTGTCTGTTTTTATTTTAACACACAGCTGGTAAAAAAAATGTTCATTTCATTGTGGATGACGACACTTTTTAAGCATCTCTCTCTCAAAAAAATAACACTGAATTTAAAGCTTCCTTTTTTTTCGATTCTGGTTTTATTGAAACCATGAATCTATGAATCGATGTTAGACCAATACATTAGAAGAAACCTGGAAGCATTGAAAGACGGCCGTTTCGTCCTGGTATAGGACTCCTCCCTTCAATAAAACTTAACAATCTTCACAACCCCGTAATACAAATTACTTGTGATCACTAGTGACGACGACTAGCTTGGTGAGGAATCTTCTCCGAGTTCTAGAGAGAAGTCGTGACCATTGAAGTTCAACCTGTTCGGGTGTAGACAGTAACTACTACCGATGACAGCGAATGTGGTTGCGCAACTCCGTGAATTGATCGAAGTTAGACATTAACACCGTTAGACACCGGCTCAGTGGTCTGATGGTTAGGTGTCCGCCTACAATACCGAAGTTTCTGGATTCGAATCCTGTGGGGTGCAGGAGTCGTGGATGAGTCCCATACTAGGACGAAACGGCCGTCCAGTACTTCCAGGTTTCTAATGGTGGTCTAACATTGATCGATACATGGTTTCAATAAAATTTAACAATGTTCACAACCGCGTAACACAGATCCTGGTATTAACTGAATTTTCCTGTTTGTTTTACTATCGACCACCGTTTCGAATTTTCGGAATTATACTTGTGGTTGGTTCGTTTCCAAAAGCTATGGTACAGCCAAATACTCTCAAATATATACACCACTTCTACAGAAGTCCTGTTTACTACCTCCTTCTCAACGCAGAAATGCTGTTTATGAACTTGAAAGAATGAAAAGCGAATGTCTCATCGGGGCTTATAACCCGGTTTGGTGAGTATCATGACTTCACCATGGAGGGAAGTTTGAAAACTCTACTTCTAAATAGATATGGAGTATACAAGCCCCTGGCTACCGTGAAACTGCATCTTTTTACGTCTTATGGATTAGATCTCTGCGTCCAGAGTTTGGGAGTTGGCCATTGGAAAAAACCACCTACTTTGGTTTTGATACTGGAATGGTATCACATCCTGCACACACTAATGATTAAATTTGTGTGGTACACAAGTATTACAGGTCCCCCCCATTGTACACAAACAATAAATACTAATGGTGTTGGGGACGTTAGATCCCCAGAACTCGCTTGACAGATGCCTTGATTTTGGATTTTATGTATCTGAGCATGGGCTGATCAGTTGACCTTGAGATCGCATTTCTCACCAGGAAAATCCTTGGCTGTGATTGGTTACTGTGTTATTTTAGTGTGTTGTTTTTGTGACTCTCCCAAGGAAGTTTCCATAATGTATAAATAAACGCGATTTGTGTGCTTGGTTTCATTGTGTGTGCTTGCTGGGGTGTTTGTAGAATATACTTTCTACGCTATAACAAGTCTTCTACGTTAGTCAACGCATCAGCGTAGCATACCTGAACGCTTGTTCATTATCTCGTTCTCGGTTATCGACTAAGGAGAACCCGTAATCGTTTGAAGTATACCTAGTGACAAGCATAACAAATGACAATCTGCTGTTCAAAAATGTCAACTTTTACGTAATCAAATTATACTTTAGTCGATTCATGTTTTTTCCAACTTCTCTTCCACGATGTGCGCAGCCGGGAAGTGACAACCACCGTCATACCCGAAACAGCACACGAGACCAAATTGGCCGAAATCAAATCCTTCGTACACCCACACACACCTCTCTTCTCTCCACATCGAAGTCTACTCACAGTCCCCTTTCTCACTGCACCGCTAATGCAGACGAAGCGAGTTCACGAAACTTTATTCCTGGTCTCATGAAACCCAGTTATAGACTACATGTTAGAGCTTTTAATGTACGGACATTGTGTCAAATAGGGCAACAGGCTTCCTTAGCTAGGACTTTAGAATCTCGTGCCATCGATGTATGCTGCGTCTCGGAAACGCGCACACAGGATCCTAGTAAAATTATTAATCTGATTTCACCTTGTCAAAATAAAGAAACAGCTCGATTTACTCTTCGTGTATCCGGTAGCCCTGATGCTGCTTCCAGAGGTCTTGCTGGCGTAGGCATAGCACTGAGTCGTAGAGCTGAACAATCTCTCCTAGACTGGATCCCAGTAGATAGTCGCTTGTGCGCCGTCCGACTGAACGGGACAGTAAGGACTCGGAAAGATAGGGACACTCGCCGTTGCCTCTTCGTCATATCAGCCTACGCCCCCACTGACTGCAGCCCAGATGATGTAAAAGATGAGTTTTACAGAAAGCTTTCAGACCTCCAAAACGCTAGGCGCTCCGATGTAGTAATAATGGCTGGTGACTTTAATGCTCAAGTAGGTAGACTGAGTGAAAATGAAAGACACCTGGGTGGATGTTATGGTGTCGCGGCTCAGAGAACAGACATTGGAGACCGTCTGTTGCAAGTATGCTCAGATAACCGCCTATTTCTCAACGTTGGACCCAAGTAGATCACATTGCCATCAGCCACCGATGGAGGGGTTCGATAGAGGACTGCCTCTCGTTCTGGGGTTCATGTTTAGATTCAGATCATGCTCTTGTGCGAGCGTGTATCTGTTTGAATCTTACTGGACGTAGGAAAGACACTGTAAGGAAGCCTCTTAGGGTTTTACTTAATGATAATAAAGCTAGGAATATATTTCAGGAGTAACCACAAAGAGAGTTAAGCAACCGTGTAAGCGATTCCCGTCCAGAAGCAGGTGGGTATGATATCCAAAAGGCTATGGCAACAGCGTTGCAACAACGTTGCATCTGACTGACTGACTTTTCCATCTTCTATGTTTAACGTAACGTAACAAAATGTGACAGATATTTATTTTCAATAAAAACATACTTTGTTCAATTAGTAGAACTGTAATCACCGAAGAACTTTTCTTGACATTTATAATAAAAATTCTGATTTCGGTGTTAGTTGATATTTGTTCGGATTTCCAGATGTGGTTCAATTTTATAAATGCAACCCTTGCTTTGTCGATCCACCCTCTTACATCTACATCGGAATTTAGATAATTAGAATTTGAAAGAAGCTAAATTATGGATACACTCATGCGCTATATCATTCAAAATCTGTAACGATCGGTCACTATTGTCTGGTGGACACTAACCAGGTCGGTCGGTCAGTTGCAACGTAGAACTTCGTACGTATGTACATAAGTTCATGTTGCCATACCATCACATTAGCACAGAGACGCAAATGTCAAATCAAATCCCATAGTGATAAAGATAGTAGATGTATTAATGTTAATAAAGAAGACTAGGGTTCGAAGATATTATTCAAGAAGTATAATTCAGTGAGATAAATTTAGGAGGAGAAAGGTAGAGGTGTTGACGATTCCAGAAGATTAGGATTTGATAGAGCTCAAAGAGTGGATGCACCTGCGCCATTGCAAACGATTTTGAGCCATGTCGTTCAAGGTCTCTAACCATTGGTGACTTTCATCTCGCGGACCCCAACCAGGTAGTCTACATCTACCAACATGACTCAGTTCACTTGTCAGTGACTTCATAGATTTCTGCCATGTTTTGGTCTGGCCGCCCCTAATTTTCTTCCAATCTACTCTACTACACCACAAAACATAGCTCGTCGTGGCAGTCGGTGGTTAGGCATACGTAACACATGTCCCGTATGCCTAACCAGGTAGTCTATACTTACTAATATATGGCTCAGTCAAAAATGTCTGTAACGTTATGACATGTTTTGGTCTGGTGTTAATTAATTTCTAACCCCGGTCAATCGACGATCTTGAACAACAACCGTCTATTGCTTTCAGGTTTCTAACAGTGGTCTAACATTGACCGACTCATGATTTCAAAAAACGAATCTATAATTGTCTTTTTTTTATACATACGCCCCACTTGTTTATTGACTCATTATTGATTCTTCCTGTTTCCTGTTTTCCTTCTCTGTTTTTTTAGAACAACAAAAAGAAGACACTATTCTATCAATACGTAATACCAAACCAATCAATTCAAATCATCATCTAAGCCTTATAGATTGTCCAGATTCACCTCATGTAGGCCTCAATAATAAATCACATCAACTCACAGCTCATGATGATGATGACGATGACGATGACAATGAGAAAATCAATGCCAAAAAATTGACATCATCTTTATTGAATAGTAGTAATCTAACTGAAAGTGGATTTGTTACAATACGTGGACCAAAACCAGCACGTTTAACCATTATCAATAATAATCGAAGTAATCATAGTGATGTTACTAATGTGATTACTACTCCCACTACTACTCCCACTACTACTCCCTCTACTCCCACTAATACTACTACTAATACTAATACGAGTAGTAATCTATTCGATGTGTTTGGCCCCGATTCACATTCATCTCTTGACAATAATAATAGTAACAATAAAACAAGCAGTTCACCTAAACCTTCACCAGTCAAAGTTGAAAACATTGATAATAATAATAATAATCATCATCATCAATCTGATTCGCGTACACTTACTCCACTTACTGCTGGATTAACTTCACCTTCTATGCCAAAAAGATCATTAAATTTGGTAAGTTGTTAAATGTTATTTTACTGTATCAGCTCAATTTATTTTTATGTGATATTATCACTGTTGAATATACGACCACAAACAAATCTATACGCCTAAAACTATGTGACTAGTGTGGGTTTATAGTCTACAACATATATTGGGTTGTTTTTAGTTGTATGCTTCAGCATATCAGTCAGTCAGATGCAACGTAGTACGTCGTACATGAGAGTACATCAGTTCTTGTTGCCATACCACATCAGCACACAGATGTAATTTTCAATTCAAATTCAATAGTAGAAGAGGTAGTAAAGGTATTAGAAGTAATCGGAGACGTTACAATTAGAAAATATTATTCAAGAAATATGATTTAGTGAGAAAAGTTTAGAAAGTCAAAACTAGAGGTGTTGAAGAATCCAGAAGATTAGGATTTGAGAGAATACAAAGAATAAATGCACTGGCGCTATTGCGAACGATTTTGAGCCATGTCATTCAGGGTCTCTAACCATCGATTATTATCATCTCACGGACCCCAACCAGGTAGTCGACAGTTACCGACATGGCTCAGTCCACTCGTCAATGACTCCATGGATTTGTGCCATGTTTTGGTTTGGTCGCCCCTAACTTTCTTCCAACCTATTCCTACACCACAAAACATATCTCGACGAGGCAGTCAGTGGTTAGGCATACGCAGCACATGTCACAACTACCTCAACTGATGAAGTGTCACTACTGCGTCTATTGATCTGCCATTCTTACCTAGCACCCAATTCCTAATAACAACGTTGCTCACTCGGGTGTCCCACGGTATACGACCAATGCTCGAATACTAGTAACCTACGAATATCTTCTACTCTCACTGGCCATGTTTCACAGCCATAAAGTAAGACGGAGCGAACTGCTGCGCAGTACACTCGTCCTTTAGTCAGCAAACGGATATCTCGCCTACGCCACAAGTGTCGCAGGTTGGCAAAAGCCAATCGAGCCTTCTGTATCCGTGCTGAGATTTCGTCAGTCACCAGGCCATCAGCACTGATGAGACTCACAATATAAGTGAAGCGGTCTACATGTTCGACTACTTCACTCCCTATCAGTAGTTCAGGTGCCGATGCAAACCAATCTTGAAGCAACATTTTGCATTTCGAGGGTGAGAACCGCATCCCGAACATGCTTGTATTATTGCTTAGAGTAGTCAGAAGACTCTGCATCTTGTCAGCGTCATCACCGAATATATATGTGGGTCTAAAGTTTTGACTAATTCAGTTACTCGATAGGTTTAGACTATCATCACCAGGTTAGGGTCTGTGAGACATTAGTAACCGATGTTTAGCGACTTTCAATGATATGGTTCAAAAACGTTTGTAAATGGCGTAGGTGAATTCATTCTTTGTGTTGTCTCACATTCTAATCTTCTGAATTCCTCAACCCCTCTATCTTTCTCTTTTAAAATCGATTTCTGTTGGGAATGTTAGATCCCCAGAAATCGCTTGATAAATATCTTTATTTTGCATTTATATCATGGTCCGGTCAGTTGACCTTGAGATCACATTTCCCACCAGGAAAATCCTTGGCTGTGATTGGTTACTGTATCATTTTAGTGTGCTATTTTTTGTGACTGTCCCAAGGACGTCTCTATAGAGTATAAATAAACGTAATTTGAGTGCTTGGATTCATTGTGTGTGTGCTGGTTGGGTGTTTGTAGGATACAATTCCTACGCTATATCAAGACTTCTTGCTGATTCGATTTGGTCAAGGGATCACAATAGCCTACCTAAACGCTGGTTCATTGTTTTGTTCTCGTTATTCGACTAAGGTGAACTCGTAATCGTTTGAAGTATACCTAGAGACGAGCGTAACAATTTCACTGAATTATACTTCTTGAATGATATCTTCGAATTCTAATCTGTCCGATTACTACTGATTCTTCTACTTTGGGATTTGAATTGACAATCGCGTGTCTCTGCGCAAATATGGTATGGCAGGTTGAACTGATGTATGTATGTACATACGAAATTCTACGTTGTAGCTGACCGACCGACTGACTATGTGACTTAATTACAAAACATATTTTGACGTAAAATTCGCCTTATAAAGTCATGTAAAATTGGTAACTAGACTTTTCAGTTTCTTTTTGGTGCCAGTGTGTGAACCACGCCTAACTAGTGCTCGTGAAGAGCAGACTAGAGAAAACCAGGCTGGTTTTCGACCTGGACGTGGTTGTATAGACCACATCTTCATACTCAGACAGGTCCTGGAACACAGACACTCATTTAGGCGTCCTACAATGGTTGTTTTCCTGGACCTTAAAGCGGCATTTGACTCTGTGGATCATGAGGTTCTCTGGCAGTGTCTGTCATTGAAAGGTGTACCAAATAAGTACATTTACCTCATACAAGCTCTCTACTCGAACATCACTGGTCGAGTGAGAGCTTATGGCGAACTGTTACCGGAATTCTTTACTTCAAGTGGTGTCCGTCAGGGCTATCCACTCTCTCCATTCTTGTTTAATTTTATCATAGACATGCTCTTAGAAATAACCTTATCCTCGTCTGAATTTTCTGGAGTAGACCTTTTACCAGGTGGCTCGCTTATTGACTTAGAATATGCCGATGACATAGTCCTGAGTCATGTTGGTAGTTGTCGACTACCTGGTTGGGGTCCGCGTGATGATAATAATCGATGGTTAGATACCCTGAATGACATGGCTCAAAATCGTTCGCAATGGCGCCGGTGCATTTATTCTTTGTGTTCTCTCAAATCCTAATCTTCTGGATTCTTCAACCCCTCTAGTTTTGACTTTCTAACCTTATTTCAATTAATTATATTTCTTGAATAATATCTTCTAATCCTAACCTCTCCGATTACTTCTAATACCTTAACTACCTCTACTGCAATTATGGGATTTGAATTGACAGTTACATCTCTGTGCTAATTTGGTGTTACGGTAACATGAACTGATGTACTTACGTACGAAGTTCTACGTTGCATCTGACTGACTCAAGCGGCAATCATACCTAGAGTTTTCGGTCTTGAATGCGTTTTCGCAACCTCTTGACCATTAAAAGTCGGAATTCAATGGTTTCATTCATTTCTTAGTTTAATCAGTCCATTTTATTGTAAACTGAAATGTCTCATATTTGATTAGCGCCAATACCAAGGTGTGTGTGTGTGTCTGATGTGTGCATAACTTCTCCGATATAACATGAAATTTGTTCTTCTCACCTATCAGATATTACACATTTACCGTGTAAATTGATCTTTACTTTAATTTTTTAATGATAAACACCCGCATTGTATGTAGTACGTTATGATTTTGTTCATTATCAGTGTTATGGTGACATTGTACATGTGTTTACATGGTACTTGTGTGTGTGTGTGTGCGTGCATGTATGTGTGTAGACTTTTACAGTTGTCCAAAATGAAATCTACACAAAGTGTATCGTTGAGTACATAATTAGTACTAATGATTACTATTTCTGTTACCCTCGATGAAGCATAGACCATCAATCATGATTCTCCAATCAAATTTTGTCCTGCACTATTCCACCCCACTGGGGTGGTGGATGCTACTCATATAGTGATATATAAGTAGTATGTACCGCCATAGCATTGCCTAGAATGAAAGGAGATTTAAATATTGAAATCATCATCAATCATTCATTGTTAGACCGCCATTAGAATCCTAGAAGACTGTGTATGAGGTTGTGCAAATCCGTGAATTAATCAAATTAGACATGAACACCGTTAGTGGTCCGGCTCAGTGGTCCAGAGGTTAGGCGTTCGCGCATATTACCTAAGGTCCTGGGTTCGAATCATGCGGGGTGCGGGAGTCGTGGATGCGCACTCCCACTGATGATTAGTTCCATCCTAGGACAGAACGGCCGTCTCTCAGTGCTTCCAGGTTTCTTCTAATTTATTAGTCTAACAATGACTGATTCATGGTTTCAACTGTTTCAAAACTTAACAATGTTCACAACCCCGTAATGTAAGATTTTTGATTTATTAAACACTAGGTAATTTTAAATGTTTGCAGTTCGTTAAAACAACCAATTTTTTTTTCTATGTTAACTCAATTCAATTGATTTTATAGTTTCTTGGTTTTAAACGATGAGAAGATGTAGTTGATGTGTGTTGCATGCTGTACCATATTTCGACCAGCTTGGTCACGCACATGCACACACACGCATACACACACACACAAGCGTGTACACTTGATAATATGCAAATTCATAAAAAGGTCATTTAAGCAAAAAGTTCACATAAACATAACGTGTTGTTAATCAACGAAAAAGAATATTAACCCAGTATAGAGAAGAAAAACAATAGGAAACTGTCACATTACTTTTGGGTTATTTAAATGAAATGGCTTAAGGATTACTAAAGTAAATTCAAGGTTATCACAAATTACTTTTGTACCCATAATGGGAGAGTTTGATTTTATGAATAGCTAAAGCTTGTATAAATCTAAAAATTTGTCCTTCATCGTTTTAAGAGCTGTCTCGACGTCAATCCTACACCCCGTTTGGATTATATGTCTCGCCATTGGTGAAAATGATTTTCTATTTCCCATATTCATCGGGGTTATTTGACATTAACTGATTTTGAAGCCATTTAAGCATTCAGTCAGTCAGTCAATCAGTCAGATGCAACGTACAACTTCGTACATAAGTACATCAGTTCATGTTACCATACCACATTAGCACGGAGATATTATTGTCGATTCAAATCCGATAGTAGAAGAGGTAGTAAAGGTATTAGAAGTAATCGGAGAAGTTAGGATGAGAAGATATTATTCAAGAAGTATGATTCAGTGAGATAAGTTTAGAAAGACAAAACTAGAGGGGTTGACGAATTCAGAAGATTAGCCATTTATAAGCATTCGGATCCATAACTCTTGATTGCATTATCCGATTACTCCTACTGATGTATGTGTATCCAAACAGACATGTAGATTGATAGTTACAATCGGATGTGATGTAATCGCTTGATCAATTTCTAGGCATATGTGCACAAAACTATAGTTGATTGCCTGTCGTGAAATGCCAACTACTGAGAGCATGTATGTGCCCTTGAAAAATTAATTGTTCGAACTAAAGCATCTCAATGCCCTGGTACAGGCCGAACATGAACAGTTTACTCTCGATCTTCAAATGCCCCCCATAGAGCCACTGGTACGGAAGTCCTACTTACTACCCTCTTATGGCAGTGAGGTGTTGTTTACGAAATTGAGTAGATCGACGCGGAATTTCCTGTCGGCGCTTAAACTGAATTGATGGTGGGTACGGAGGATCTACCTTGTAGAGTTAAGAAACTCTGATTCTAGACGAATGGTCTGGTGCATATGACCTTCAGAATCTTGAAGGATAGGATGACGTATGTTTCTATTATTGTTCACGGGCTACTTCTAGTATTCCATTTCTTAAAGTCACTTCTTTTGTCTTATGGAATAAGCTTTCTGGTTTGTAGGATTGGAAAGACTGAGCCTGTGAGTAAACTATCTACGTCAGTTTCGAGACCTCTACATTGTCTGACCCTACACACACACAGTGAATAAAATTACACACAGAAATCATGAATCAATCATTGTTAGACAACCATCAGTAGAAACCTGGAAGCATTGGATGGCCGTTTCGTCCTAGTAAAGGAATACTCATCAGCCGTAGTGCGTATCCACGACTCCTATCCCTCACAGGACTCGAACCAAGGACCTTCAGTATTGCGCGAGAAAAACGCCTAACCTGTGGACCTTAATTATTGTCAGTACACAATAAATGCCCCCCCTCTCTGTCTCAATGTCTACAATTCAAAACTCTTACTGTCACAAATTTTTGTGTAAAAAACCTTAAAATCTCATCATGACAGTTTTAATTAAAATTTTAATTTGTATCCTTTTTTCACAACTGACTGATGTTTTTCTCTGTGTGTGTGTGTCCAACGTATGTACTACTACTTACTTCATTTCATCTATATACTACTTACTGATTGACAACGTTAATTAATTTACTGTGTAGACAAATTTCCATATAGTCAGTAATTGACATTTACTGTAATGGAAGGTGGGGATGGCGGATGGGTTGACATGGGATAGGATTGGATGAGGCGGGGAGGAGAGAATATACAAATAGTAATAATCATTTTATTATGCAGATTGAATTGACTGTAAATAGTTGTCTTCATTTCAATCGATATATGTATATTAGTTGAATGGAGCCGTTGTATTGATTGATAGTTAGAACTGTGTCATCGATCAGTTCAATAACGGACGTTCTTACTTACACCTGTTCTCCACAATGGTGCCATAGGCCGATGACTGACATTCTCCAGCTTACTCTGCCCATAGGGCCTTCTTTTCTAAGTTCTGTCCAACTGTACAACTAAAAACATTCAACTCAGATAAATAAAAAACTCCACTATAATCATCCATCTGAGCTACGAATTCTCTCCACCATCTCAGAGATAATAATGATAATAATAATAATAATAATAATAATAATAATATTGATAACCTATAAGCTTGTCCTTGAAGTAAACCGTTACCTCTAATACTTCTACGGATATACTGTGATAAAGGAATGTGAGAAGAGTTAGTCGTGGAGATAAGAGAGGTTTTAGGGGGTGTAGGAAGGATTTGATTTTGACCAATTCGGTCTCGTGTGCTGTAACGGGTATGAGGGTGGTTGTCACTTCCCGGCTGCCCACACCATGGAAGGTTGTTTCTTGAGGAACCTGAAAAGGAAGGTAGATTAGTGTTGGTCTTAGAGACCTGGGTGCGTGACCGCAGAGCCCAAGGGACAACTGCTTGAAGCCAGTCACGCACGGCCTTTTTATGAGAAGTTTTTTGAGTGTTAGCTCTGCTCTTGAAAGCCCTAAGTGGTCATCACCCTTACCGCCGGAGACGGAAATCCGTGGGGTTTGACATTTTTAGGGTTGACCTTTTCTAACCCTTCCTTCGGTTGGGTCATCACGATAGGCAAGACCGAACATCACGTCAAGGTAGCAGCTTCGGTCGGGGCTAACCACCGACTGCCTCGACGAGCTATGTTTTGTGGTGTAGGAGTAGGTTGGAAGAAAGCTAGGGGCAGCCCAACCCAAACATGGCAGAAATCCATGAAGTCACTGACTAGTGGACTGAGTCATGTTTATAGATGGAGGCTACCTGGTTGTGGTCCAAGAGACGAAAGTCACCTATGGTTAGAGACCTTGAACGACAACATTGCTCAAAATCGTTTTCAATGGCACAAGTGCATCCATTCTTTGAGCTCTCTCAAATCCTAATCTTCTGTATTCTTCATCACCTCCACCTTTCTCCTTCTAACCTGATCTCACTGAATTATATACTTCTTGAATAATATCTTCGAACCCTAGTCTTCTTCATTACCATTAATACCTCTACTATCTTTATCACTACTATGGGGTTTGTTTTGACATTTGAGTCTCTGTGCTAATGTTGTATGGCAACATGTTGTTATGTAAATACGTACGAAGTTCTACGTTGCAACTGACTGACTCTACGGATATACTTCCATCTCAGTGAATATATTTTTTTTTTCATTTAGAGATCATTGTTTTTACGCATTGAAATTATGAATCAGTTATTGTTCGACCAACATTAGAAACTTTAAAATAGTGGACGGATGTTTCGTCCTGGTATGAGACTTATCGGCAGTGCGCACTCACGACTCCTGCTACTCGCAGGATTCAAATCCACAACTTTCGGTGTTATGTGCAAACGCCTATCCTCTGAACTATTGAACCGGAATCCGACGGTGTCAAAGTCTAACTTTGATCAATCTAAGAATTTTTGGCGACTTGACCTTCAGGTTTCTAATGGTGATCTAACAATGATCGATTCATGGTTTCAATGTGTAAGAATATATTTTTTTTACCGAAAACCAAATTTACTTACCTACTTACTTACATCTGTTACCCCCAATGGAGAATAGGCCGCCTACCAGTTTTCTCCAACCAACTCTGTCCTGGGCTTCCCTTTCTAGTTCTTTCCAGCTTTTGTTCATTCTTCTCATGTCTTTCTCTATTTCTCGACGCAATGTATTCTGTGGGCTTTCTATTTTCTTTTGATTTTGAGGATTCTAGATGAGGGCTTGTCTTGTGTCATAATTTAAGCTATGCGCAGTGTATGTCCCATCCACTTCCAGCGCTTCTTCCTCAAATTCATCCTCCGCTGCAATCTAATTTGCTCTCCCAGAAATAAGATTATTGCTGATGGTGTCTAGTCAACGGATCCGAAGTATTTTTTGAGTAGACAACTTTTAATAAACACTTGTGTCTTATGGGCGATGGATTTCATGGTTCTCCAAGTTACTGCTTCATACAGTAAAATTCTCATGACATTTTTATTGAAAATTGTGACTTTAGTGTTGCTTGATAGTTGTTTTGAGCTGCAGATTGTTCTTTAATTGTAGAAATACAATCCTTGTTTTGCCAATCCGCTCTTTCACATCTGTATCAGACCAACTGTGCTTTTTCTGTATTTTGAGACCTGCTGCTCAGGTCTCAAATGACCGGTTACATTTAGTCCTGAGATTTATGTATAATTGGTCGGTCAAAGTCACATGTATCAGGTGCTAATCTAACTGACTGACTTGACATCGCGTGCACTTTATGTCAGATCTAAAATGGTAGTTGAAGTTAATCGACCACTTGGTCATACTACTCAGTGATTGACTAATTGTTAGATATTTTTTATCTAACCGGTCAGTTTTGTAAAAAAATAAGACTTGACCAATGGAGTAGGCAGTAACTACCTCAGACAAATAGGTTAGGTGGCATAAAATCCCTAGATTGATCAGAGTTAGACATGAACACCGTTGGATGCCAGACAAGTAGTCCAATGGTTAAGCATTCGCGCACAAGGCGGCGAACGTTCCAAGTTCGAATCCTGCTAGGTGCGAGAGTCGTGGATGCGCATTGCCACTGATGAGTAGTTCTATACCAGGACGAAATCACCGTCTTTCTGTGCTCCCAGGTGTCTGTCTTTTGGTGGTCTAACACTAATTGACTGATGATTTCAACGTGTTAAAACACTGATCTCCGTAACTCTAAGTGAGAGAAAAAAATACTATACACTGGTTTGTCTGATAAAAAAATCAGAAATACACTCTTCTCACAATAATAATCGTAATAATATTCATCATAGTAATAATAATCGTATGCATTCTTATTGTCTGCATCTGATTATGACGTTTTATTTACTCTCTTCAACGTTCTGCATTCTATCACATGTGTATACGTACACACCTACGTACGTACGTACGTAGGTGCGTGTGTACTTATTTGTTTGTGTGTGTGTATATGTTTGTTTGCTCGCTTGATTGATTGACAGAGCACCGTGTTACATCATCATCATTATCATAATTTTCTACACTGCATCATGGTTTGTTCTATTTCATCAGAGGTGTACTTTCTTTGTTTGCCAAAGATTATTGATTATCGTCGGTGTTATTTTTTTGTCTACGCGTGTGTGTGTTTGTACGTGTTTGTGTGCGCGTGAGCATGTTTCACAATATCGACCGATACGATGATGTCTATTATTAGTATTATTGCAGCTTAAATTGGTGTGATATGTAGGTGATTAATATGCAGAGCGTGATAGTACTGATACTTATTGTTTGATTGAATTAGATATCAGATGATTAAAATAATTTAACGTGAATTATGAAATGTTGAGTTGTTTTCATGTTGAGTGAACTGTGATGAAGCTGGTCGCCTGTCGATGCTCGATTAGTGGGTGGTTGTCGTCATAGGTTAGTAAGAAATATGGTAGAGACATGTAGTGGCGATGTAGAACATGGTATACGTGCTGCACATTAGTTTAAGTTGCCCTACCATCGTGAATGTTCTATTCGATCATTAATCTCTTTGGTTACTACTATTAGTACTTCTACTATCTCTACTATCTCTATCTACTACTTGAACTGATGCGCGTACGTACGAAGTTCTACATTGTACCTATCTGACTGACTGACTGATTGCCCTACCATATTAGCACAGAGAGATGGAATTATCAGGTCACCTCACAGAGTAGTAGAGCGAGTGGAGGTATTTACAGTAACTTTAAAGATATGATTCGAGAAGTATCATCCAGTGAAATAAATTTGAAAAGGGAAATTCCTTAAGGTCATAAGGAATTCTGAAAATTAGAATTTGTAGGAGGACAAAAAAATGTATACACATGTTGGCCATCGTAAACGATTTTGAGTCATGTCGTTCAAGGTCTCTCTAACCCACTAGACCCCAACTAGGTAGTCTATATCTATTGTCAGTGACTTGATGACCTGGTGTCTTGATCGACCCTATGTTTTATTCGGGTTTACTCCTGTAACAGACAATATTTCTAATCGAGGTAAACAGTTTAGTATACGTAAGCAATACTACAATTAGACAACCTTGTTGTGAAGTTTATGAGATTCCTGGAAGCACTGAAAGACAGCCGTTCCTTCCTGGTATGGGACTCCTCAGCAATGCGCATCCACAACTCCTGCACCCCGCAGGATTCGAACCCAGGACCTTCGGTATTGTAGGCGAACGCCTACGGTTCACCTTTGCTGTAGTTTGATTGGTTCTTTAAAGTATCACCTTTAATTAATTAATTAATTAATTAATCTTATTCGAGTACTGCTAATACTTCTACTACGTTTACTACTATTGGGATTTGAATTGACAACTGGTTGAACATTAGTAACACATGTCCCAACCACTTCAACTTATGTAGTTTCAATAATTTATCTCATTTCCTAACGACAGTATTGCTTAGTTGATTGTCCCAGGCAGGCTACACGAGCGAGACTTCACAGACAGACATCTTTAATCGACTACTAGCGAACTACGAATATCCTCAACTTGTACTCGACTAAACAAACTGTTGCGCAGTACATTTGTCCTTTCGTTAGTAGACGGATAACTTGCCGACGCTATAAATGATGCAAGTTGGCAAAAGCTAATCGAGACTCCGTGCTGAATTCAAATCGTTAGAGAAACTAGTTTATTTACAAAATATATACAAAACAATTATAGATAGTAGCTTCATAGCCACACCCTACTGTATATTTCTTATATGCTATTTTATTTGACTATCATAATTCACATTATCATATGTTACTAATGACCTTGACTCATTTAGCAGTGCTCATCCATCATCTCCGCTCACATGAATCTAAACTAAGATCTTCAGCCTTACGCGCTAACACTTAAACGCTTTGACCACTGGGCCGGCCTTCGACGGCGTTATTATCTAACTGCCGTCAATTCATGGTATTGCGCAACCTCGTCACATTGTCTCTGGTTGGTAACAACTACATTATACCCGCAACAAAGTTGAACTCCAATAGTGACATCTTCTCACTAGAACTCCGAAAATTGCCTGACGAAGCTAGTATCACTAGTGCGTGCTTCTTTTTATGAATTTTTATTATAGAATTGTGGGAATCCTTGTCGTTTCTTCTATTTGATTCCCGTGTGCGGATGCGCACTACGACGAAACGTCCATGCGTTACTTCCAGGATCGATTCATGTTGTTAACGAAAATAGTAGTTCTTATTGAAAACTATTCCTCTTATTGCATTTTTGTTTGTGAAGCGGAATCGATCATCAGATTGATTGTGTGTGTGTGTGTACGCTTGTGTGTTTCTATGTCAATCAGTGTGACTGAGTGTTGTTGTTCACGCTCATATCTCATCATGTGCAGCATCTTTTTCTTCATCATGTGTTGTTTTTCTAATTTGTGATGACTGTGTCAGGCGGTTTGATCAATCAATCAATCAATCAACCGATTGTTTCTTTCTTCTAATCGATCTGCTGCAACATCTTTTCTTTCTATTTTTATCTTATCAACCATATTCACAACTGATGACGTAATCATAATGAGTATGATTGTGATCGCGTGTACGTGTGTGTGTGCGTTTGTGTTTTCGGATTATCAATAGTGCAGGTTAGATTTAGTTTAAACATAAAGCATTGACACAATTCTTGGCTAATGATTACACAATCACTGGTTTATCAATGTCCAATTATGAAATATTGATCTATGTGTAATCAATAACTGTTCATCATATCACTTACTCACTGTAGTTAGAAATTTATATGACTCGACGTCGACTCAATGTTCTGAAAGATCGTTTTTGACTTGCTTCATATGATAACAACGACCTGAATAAACTGCGTAACAGTCTACCCTGCATTGTATTGGTTATGGTCGGATTAGAGCTTATGGGGCGAACTGTCATCGGAATTCATTACTTTAAATGATGTCCTCCATCAGGGCTGTCCACTTTCTCCATTCTTGTTGGCTCAAAATCGTTTGCAAGTGCATCCACACCTTTGTGTTCTCTCAAATTGTACTTTTGTGAATTCTTCATCACCTCTACATATTTCTCTTTGTAAATTTATCTCACTGTATCATGCTTGTTGAATAATATCCTCGAAACCTAATCTTCTCTATTACCCCTAATGCTTCAACTACCTGTACTACTATGAGATTTGAATTGACAATTCTATTTCTGTGTGCTAATGTGCTAGTATGGCAACTTGAACTGGTGTACGTTTCAATGTCAGTTGGCTTGTACTATCGAGTAAGCAATGCTATTGTTAGGAAACGAGTGCTAGGTTAAGGATGGCAGATAAATTAATGAAGTTGCGGAGCTTCATCCCTTGCGGTGGTTAGGACATGTGTTACGTATGCCGAAACGTCAACTGCCTCAACCAGCGATGTTTTGTGGTGTAAGACTAGGTTGGAAGAAAGCTAGCCGTGTCCAAACCAAAACATAGCAGAAGTGCATGAAGTCACTGACTAGTAGACTGAGCCATCTTAGTCGGTGTAGACTTCCAGGTTGTGGAGTCCATGAGAAAATAATATCCGATAGTTAGAGACCTTTGTATTCTCTCAAATTCTCATTTTCTGAATCCCTCATAACCTCTATCGTTCTCTGTCTAAATTTTTGGAACTAGATTATAAAATTCTTGAATAATATCATCGAACCTAAATCTCTCCGATTACTGCTAATACTTCCACAACTTCTACTACTATTGGATTTGGATTGCTACAGATGCTGGTTGTCCGAGGGAAACACGTTACTGCTGTCACACCCCTCCACAGTCAGTCAGCAGTACGACTTCGCCCTCAGACGTTAGGTAGCTGCTTTTAGTCTGATCGTTCTCCAATCGACCTGCGTGGTATGGTAGAACCTTCATGAACATAAGTTCCACCCAATATAGCTCGGTTGGGTGATCACGATAGTCAAGCGTGACCACCACGTCAAGGTAGCAGCTTCGGTCGGGCGTCTCTGAGCTAATCTGGTTGTATGACAACTTGAACTGATGCACGTACATAAGAATTTCTACGTTGTAACTAACCAAAAACTACCTAATATCAATTAATTTTTCCTACATTCTTAGTGATAAACATTGGCCGGTATGATTCGATTTCTTTGGAAATAAGATGAATATTATTCATGACCCGTGATGTCACTTTTTATTGCCTTAGTGTCTATGTTGAATGGTACCATTTGTGATAGTGCATTCTTGTTGTCTAAATCTTATTTTCTTAGGCAATAATCCATAACATATTAAAGTGCGAGAAATACAGAGAGAACACTTACTTATTTACTTACGCCTGTTACCCCCAATGGAGCGTAGGCCGCCCACCAGTTTTCTCCAACCAACTCTGTCCTGGGCGTCCCTCTCCAGTTCTGTCCAATGTTTGCTCATTCTTCTCTATTTCTCGGCGTAATGTATTTCTTGGCCTTCCTCTTTTCCTTTTGTCTTGAGGGTTCCATGTGAGGGCTTGTCTCGTGACGCAGTTAGGTGCTTTTCGTAGTGTGTGTCCTATCTACTTCCACCGCTTCTTCCTGATTTTCTCCTCTACTGGAATCTGGTTCGTTTTCTTCCAAAGTACGTTGTTGCTGATCGTGTCTGGCCAACGAATCCGAAGTATTTTGCGTGGACACCTGTTCATACACTTGTATCTTCTGGATGATGCCTTTCGTAGTTCTCCAAGTTTCCACTCCATACAGTAGAACACTGTCCTGACATTTGTATAGGAAATCCTGATTTTGGTTTTGGTTGAAAGTTGTTTGGAGTTCCAGATATTTTTCAACTGTAGAAATGCAGCCCAGATCGTCCAGCTGCGTCCTAACTGTCCAGTTGATACCGTGCTTACCTCTAGATGTCGACGTCTTCATAATCCAGTCGATCACCAGGAGAAAGAGAAAGGATGAGAGTAAGCAACCTTGCCACACACCGATCTTCAAACCGAACGATTCTGTTGGCTGTCCTCCGTGCACGATTTTGCAGTTGAATCCATCATAAAAATTCCACATGATGTTAACTATTTTCTCAGGCACAACGTAGTGTCGAAGAAGCCTCCGCAGTGTTTTCCTATCCACGCACACTATCGAATGCTTTCTCGTAGTCGATGAAGTTGATGTAGAGTGGTGAGTTCCATCCGATTGATTGTTCCACAATGATCCGTAATGTAGCAATTTGGTCAGTACACGATTGATCCTTACGAAATCCGGCCTGTTGATCTCGAAGTTGGACGTCTACGAAGTCCTTCATTCTGTTTAACAATACCCTGTTTTGAAGACTTTGCCTGGTATTGAAAGAAGAGTGATGCCTCTGTAGTTCTCACCTCTATAGAATGATTTCATTGTCTTGGACGCTGTTCGCTTTAGATTTCATGATTACGTAATAATACAGTCTTGTTTGTTTTCTTTTTACACCAAAAAAATTTTTTCTCTTTTTCCTAGTCAACTAAAGATCCGAATGCATTTAACACACGAACTATTGGTCAAACAATGCATATTCAATTGAAAAAAATGTTAAGTGCTGGTCTCGGTTTCACCCTGACCAGTCGTGATACACAAACGCACAGTTCACAAATATCTGATCCAGTATATGTGAAAAAAATTCTACCAGATGGTGCTGCTATACAAGATGGACGTTTAATGGTGAGTGTGTTTCAATTCAATTTCTATTCTGTTCTATTCTATTTTGAAATGAGATCGTGCTTGGAGTAGAGTACTGAAGCGTGGTTTTCATGTATTTTTTTGTGTGGTTTTTTTAATTAGGTTCTGCAGCTGTTGTGAATTCAGATCCACCGATATCCTTCTTGGAAAAATTCCTCTCCTTTAAACTTTCTTGTCTAGCCATCGACTCGTTCGGCTTCCAAACGTCTTAGTATGTCCGAGAACGGATAGATTCCATATTCGCCGTCAAATTAGCTCACATATAATTATGTTTACAGCCTACTCGCTGCTTTCACCCAGTGACGGAGACAGACAGACAGACAGATACAACGCAGAACTTCGTATGTCTGTGTACATCAGTTCAGGTTGCCATGCCACATCAGCACAAATACGTAACTATCAGTTCGAATCCAAGAGTGATAGCGATAGTAGAAATATTAGCAGTAATGCAGAAGACTAGTGTACGAAGATATGATTCGAGAAGTGTAATTCAGTGAAATAAATTTAAAAGGAGAAAGATAGAGATGATGAGGAATTCCGAAGGTTAGAATTAGAGAGAACACAAACAGTGGATGCACCTGTGCCATCGCAAACGATTTTGAGCCATGTCGTTGTTGTTCAAGGTCTCTAACCATTGGTGACTCAGTGACGGAGTTCCTTGAAAAAAACTCGGAGGAAACAGAAGAAACGATTTCAGGTGTTTAAACTAGATTATTAAATGTGAAAGAACCAGATTGCGGAGTTGAAAAACCTTGATTCCAAACCGATAGTGTCTATGAATTCTAAGACTTTCAAGGGTGCAAACAGTGTATACACCTTATTTTAGTCATTAACTGCCACTGGGTCACAGTTTCTAGCACCACTTCTTGTAGATTAGATCTTAAATTCAGAGGAGGCTTAGGAAATGCGGGCCTTTATGAAAACCATCTATTTCCGTCTAGGCACCTGAGCACTATCTCAACCCCCCCCCCCACACACACACACTGTAGTATACTCTAGTACGGGTGCCTAGTTAGTTGTAGGTGATTTTCATATGAACTGATTACATAAATCAATAACGTGTTTAGTCTTCGTTACAGTGTATGTCTTAGGTGTTTTTCTCTCGTTGTTATCCATGCCTGAACAAAATGTGCTCAAAAATGACGTCCTAGGCTAGTTTCAGACCTGGACGTGGTTGTATAGACCACATCTTCACACTACGACAGGTCCTGGAACATAGACACACATTTAGGTGTCCTACAATTGCCTGATTTGATCGTGATATATAATATGACTAAGTGTTGATCGTGTACTCTCTAGCTCCACAATCCTGAGTTGATATCTACCCCCAGGATACAACAAGTAAATCCATTTAAAGACGACTTCTCCTCCTAAATTCCACTATTAGCCACCGTCCATCCATGTTACTAATACTCTAGTTAATCTACAGAGGATCTACATATCCTAAATTGATTGATCAATTTAAGTTGTAAACATCGATCGATCGATTCAAACAATCAATACAGGAGTGATTCGTTATATTCTGGAATCATTGAGTAAGTAATACTGCTGCTCTAGGAAAAGGTTTCCAAGTTAGGATGGTTGGTAGATCAATTCGTGATGTAGTGAATCTTCATTAGTTCGGGCTGGTTGGGACATGTGTGTCACGTACGCCTAACTACCGGCTGCCTCAATGAGGAATGTTGTCTAATATGTGAGGATAGTAGGCTAGGACCGGTCAAATCAAAACATGACACAAATCCATGCTAAATATCAACCTGTTTATTTGTTTGTTTTTCAGGTTGGTGATCGTTTATTGGCAATCGACGGAGAGGAAGTTCGTTCATTAAATCAAGTTTTATCATTATTACGATCATTGACACCGGGTAAACAAGTGGATTTATTGATATCACGACAAATTTCATGCGATTCAACCGAGTCAACAATTCAAAAATCTTTAGTACCACGTGTAAGTTCAGTGTATCTCTTTCTTCTTGTTCAAAAGTCATTTGTTATATTTATGCCATTGGTATGATGATTGATATTGAGGGGGAGAGTGCATTTGCGGTCTTGAAATGCACACACGCGCACACACATCAAATAGCAACTGCTCGGGTGGTATCCTATTCACCGCCTTCTCATGGCACATTTGTTACTGTGTTCGTCGCTTTTTACTTGGTTGGTTGTTGGTATGGAGGATCTACTTAGAGATGTTGTTGAAAAACTTTGATTTCAAACTTTATAGTGCACATTGGCTCTAGTATATCTTGATCGATTGAATGGCGTATGGGAACATACTGTTTGTCACCGGCTATTATGAGACTGCGTCTCCTGATCATAGCGACCTGGTAACGTCACCACCACATAGCCTAAGGAATAACTGTTTGAAGCTGGTTGCGCACGGCATTTTTATTGGAACTTTTTAATGTGTTAGTTCTGGCCTTCAATTGGCCTTACGGCCACAGATGGAAATCCGTAAGGTGAGGTGAGTTGTGACATTTTTAAGAGTTTACCTTTTCCATCCCCACCCTTCTTTGGGAAAAATTAGCAACGCTCCAGATACAGCTTGTCCGATAGCAGCGCCTTACTCTTCACACACCCCTCCGTAGTAGACAGGAATAGGACTACGCCCTTAGAACTTCAGTTTCTGCTTTTAATCTCATCGTTCTTCAGTTGACCTGCCTGGAATGATAGAACCTACAGGAACATATGTTCTCGCCAATATAGTTTTTTTGGGTCGTCATTACAGACAAACCCGACCACCACGTCAAAGTAGCAGTCGCTTAAATGGTCGCCTAACTATCTTTCTAGTTGTTCCTGAAATATATTATTCGTCCTATTATCATTAAATAAAACCCTAAGAGGCTTCCTTACGATGTCTTTCCTACGCCCAGTAAGCCTCAAACAAATACGTGCTCGCACTAGGGCATGATCTGAATCTAAACATGTACTCCAGGTCTTCTATCGAACCCCTCCATCGTTGCCTGATGGCAATGCGATCTAGTTGGGTCCAACGTTGAGACGACTTTGGAGGTCGCCAGGTCAACAGATGCTTTTCCTTATGCCTAAAGTTAGTGTTTGCTAAGTATAGGCGGTTGTCTGAGCATACTTGCAACAGACGGTCACCATTGTCTGTTCTCTGAGCCGCGACACCATAACATCCCCCCAGGTGTCTTTCATTTTCACTCAGTCTACCTACTTGAGCATTAAAGTTACCAGCCATTATTACTACATCAGAGCGCCTAGCTTTTTGGAGGAGGTCCGAAAGCTTTCTGTAAAACTCATCTTTAACCTCGTCTGAACTGCAGTCAATGGGGGCATAGGCAGATACGATGAAGAGGCAACGGCGAGTGTTCCTATCCTTCCGAGTCCTTACTGTCCCGTTTAATCGGACAGCGCACAAGTGACTATCTACTGGGATCCAGTCAAGGAGAGATTGCTCAGCTCTACGACTCAATCATATGCCTACACCAGCAAGACCCCTGGAAGCAGCATCAGGGCTACCGGATACACGAAGAGTGAATCGAGCTGCTTCTTTATTTTGACAAGGTGAAATCAGATTAATAATTTTACTAAGATCCTGTATGCGTGTTTCCGAGACGCAGCATACATCGATGGCACGAGATTCTAAAGTCCTAGCTAGTGATGCCTGTTGCCCTACTGGACACAATGTCCATACATTAAATGCTCCAACATGTAGTATGGAACGAGGTTTCAAGGGACCAGGAATAAAGTTTCGTGAACTCGCATCGTTTGCATTAGCGGTGCAGTCAGATAAGGGAATGTGAGTAGAGTAGTATGAGGGCGGTTGTCACTTCCCGGCTGCCCACACCGTGCAAGTATTGTCGGGGAAAGCAGATAGGAAAAGATCTAACAGCACACTAGAAGTTCGTTTCGTACGCGAGTCCTCAACAGTGCGCATCCACAACTCCCACACGCACAAAACCAAACACGCGAATGCTTAACTCCTTTGTCCAATTGAATTCGGGCATACAAACTGGTTGTTAATGTTTTTAATTAACTTTTTAATCAGTAAAATCGATAATCGATAATTAATCACGACTTTCTCAAGTTTACACAAAAAAATGTTACTTTTTCTTTATAATGAAAGAAAGAAGAAGATTATATTGTCAACATTCTACATCCTGTGTGTGTTTGTGTTTGCTAGTGTGCTAGTGTGTGTGGCCGTGTGAAGTGTACGGCAAAAATGGAGAAGCAAAGAGTGAAGAGAAGGAATGAAAGAATTCACTAGATAATTAATTTATCCTAAATTAATTAATTAATTAATTAAATTCATTATTTTTATTATTATTATTGATACATTTGAACGTCGTAGATAAGTGATAAATGATTATTGACTTTTGAATAAAAATTGGTTCATTTTAATTGGAGGTATTAAGGTTTATTGATTTATTGATTCGTCAATTTGTATCAGTTATAGGGCGTATGTGAGATATATCCGTCTACCATTGACAGTGGACGTGGTTGGCTCCGTCCTAGTCACTCATAGTAGAGGATATTTGTATAGTTGACTGGTTTTTGATTATAGGTGTTTCCGAAGCGATGATCGTATATTCTGGGACAGACAGACAGACAGAGAGATACAACGCAGAGGAGATTAGGGAGCGAAAATATGATTCGAGAAGTATATAATTCAGTGAGATAAATTTAGATAGAGAAAGTCAGAGGTGTTGACCAATCCAGAAGATTAGGATTTGAGAGAACAGAAAGAATGGATGCACCTGCGCGCTATTGCAAACGATTTTGAGCCATGTCGTTCAAGGTCTCTGACCATTGGTGACTTTCGTCTCGCGGACCCCAACCGAGGTAGCCTACATCTACCAATATTACTTAGTCCACTTGTCAGTGACTTCATGGATTTGTGCCATATTTTGGTTTGGCCACCTCTAGCTTTCTTCCAACCTACTTCTACACTACAAAACATAGCTCGTCAAGGCAATCGGTGGTTAGGCATACGTAACACATGTCCTAACCACCTCAACTGATGACGTTTCACTACTTCATCTATTGGTCTGCCATCCCCTGCCTAGTACTCGTTTCCTAACGTCAGCGTTGCTTACTTGACTGTCCCAGGATATACGAGCAACGCTTCGGAGACACCTAAGATCGAAGATATTCAATCTACGAATGTCCTCTACTTTCACTGCCCATGTTTTGCTTCTGTATAGTAGGACGGAGCGAACTGCTACACAGTACACTCGTCCTTTGGTTAGCAAGCGGATATCTCGCCTGCGCCATAGATGACGCAAGTTGGCAAAAGCCAATCGAGCTTTCTGTATCCGTGCTGAGATTTCGTCAGTCACCAGGCCATCAGAACTGATGGCACTTCCAGTATATTCTGGGACCATCGAGTGAGCAATGCTGTTGTCAAGAAGCAGGTACTAGGTCAGGATGGTAGATCAATAGAGTTGGTCGGGATATGTGTTACTTACGCCCTCGATGATCGATGTTTTCTGATCTAAAGTTAGGTTGAAAGGATTGTTAGAGGTGGCCAGACCAAAACACGGTACCAGGTAATGAAGTCACTGATTACTGCACCGAGCCATGGTAGTTGGTTTAGACTATCTGATTGCAGTCTGTGACACAATAGCAACTGATAGTTAGATCACTCAGAATGAAATGGTTGAAAATCGTTTGCGATGACGTTAGTGTACATCCATTCCTTGTCTTCTATCAGATTCTAATCTTCTTATTTCCTCCACTTTATATTTCCCTATTCAAACTGATTTCAGTGGATTATACTTCTTGAATCATATCTTCTTGATTACCGCTAATAATATGATTCGTAAACTAGTAACCTACGAACATCAACTATTCTGACTGCCCATGATTCGGGGCGAACTGCTGCATAGTAAACTTGTCGTTCAGTTAGTAGACGGATATCTTGCCTACACCATAAATGACGCAAGTTGACAAAAGCCAATCAAGCCTTCTGTATCCGAGCTGATATTTCGTCAGTCACCAGGCCATCAGAACTGATGAGACTCCCCAGATACGTGAAGCGGTCTACGGGTTCTACTATTCCATTCCCTATCACTGGTTCAGGTGCCGATGCAACCTAATCTTAAAGCAACATTGTGCTTTTCGAGGGTGAGAACCGCATCCCGAACTTGCTTGCAATGTTGCTCAGGGTAGTCAGAAGACTGCATTTTATCAGCGTCTTCATCAAATAGAACGATGTCATTTGCATATGGCAGCTCTTGGTAGCTCTTAACCAATAACAGGTTGATACGCTATTTATTTCTTCAAGATCTTGGGACCCCTGCAGATAATTGGTTTGGAATCTGGGTGTTCCACTTCTACTGCATGTATCCTTCGTACTTACCGAAATTCCAGCCCGGACATTTGATTTTCATCGCCTCAATTTTGTAAATAACACATGTATATCATGAGAAAGCAGTTAGCACAACTTTCTCGGTAATAGCTATATATCTATGTGATCTTCTGAGAACATTTTTGGTTAGAGAGGAACACCGACTCTTCAGTCTCAGCCATATCACGAATGCGGGGGGGGGGGCAGGCATCTCAGGAATTATTCATACCTTTTTATTTTATTTCCATTTAGCCTTTCATGAGTTTTACATTTGAATATGAACTTCCTCCATTGGGCACAACTAAACAAACAGAACCTCCAATATTGGGAATTAATTTTAAATGGTCCAATGATATTATACTCTCTCCTTCATCATCGGCATCATCACCACTACAATCTACACCGAATTCTTCTTCAGTTCAGTATTTACCTGTACCAGGTTTGTATATTGCTAGCCTCCTTCCAGATACACTTGTAAATTTAAACAATCGTGTCACCGTGAAAACTGGTGATCGTCTTGTAGCTATCAATGATGAGTCGATTGAAGGGATGAATGCTAAAGTAAGTCAGATATGAAAGATAATGTTTATTTTCGAGATGTATATATTACTTACTTATTTACACCTGTTATCCCTAATTCAACATAGGTAGCTGACCAGTATTCTTCAGCCTACTCTGTCTTGGGCCCTTCTTTCCAGTTCTATCCAATCTCTGTTCATTCTGTCTATGTTGGCTTTTAATTCTTTAGTATTTGGCCTTAAGGATTCTAAGTTGGGTGGGGGGGGGGCTGTCTTATGATGCAGTGGCGTGATTTCCTTGGTGTGAATCCTATCTACCTCCAGTGCTTTTTCCTAATTCCTTTCTCAACTGGGATCTGGTTTTGTTCTGTCCCACAGTAAGCTGTTGATGTTGGTGTCTGTCCAACGAATCCGAAGTATTTTGCGTAGACAGGTGTTAATAAACACTTGTATCTTCTGTATGATGGCTTTGGTAGTTCTCCAAGTTTCCGCTCCATACAGTAGAACTATCTTGACATTGATATTGAAAATCCTGATTTTGGTGTTGACTGATAGTTTTTTAGAGTACTAGATGTTGTTCAGTTGTTGAAATCCAGCCCTCGCTTTGCCGATGCGCGCCCACACATCTGCATTAGATCCACCTTGATTGTTGATGCTGCTGCCTAGTTATGTAAAGGTATTAGCGTCCTCCAATGCATCTCCATCAAGAGTGATTTGGTTTGTGCATGTTGTGTTGCATCGGAGAATTTTGCTTCCCCCCTTTATGTATGTTGAAACCTACTGCTGCAGAGGCTGCTGCTGCAACACTGATCGTCTTCTCTTGCATTTGTTTTTGCGTGTGCGATAGAAGAGCCAGATCAACTGTGTGGTCCAGATTGCCTAGCTTCATCCTAGTTGTCCATTGCATAATGTGCTTCTCTCCTGATGTTGACTTCTTCATAATCCAGTCGATCACCAGGAGAAAGAGAAAGGATGAGAGTAAGCAACCTTGTTTGACGCCGGTCTTCATGACAGTTGACAGAACCACTCGAAGTGATGTTGACTATCTTCTCAGGCACGATTATTAATATTTGGGATGAATCACACCGATTGAAATTCTGAATTCAAAGAGAGAGAGAGAGAAGGGGAACAGTTGCAGGAATAATCTGTAGACAGATTTGCGGCTGTTTTCTTTTTGGATACATCAGTCCTACTTGAGGTGATCGATAGTGCTGATTTCGACATATTAGAGATGAACAGAATTCGATTGCGGATTAATTAATGATGCTGACTGATCGCAATCGATCAGTTCGCTGCCTTCTATCATAGAGATGTAAACTCGCAAACCTGATACTTTTTGACATATGGTCTTGCATTTGAACATAAGTTCTGTCTTCTTCTTCTGTCTGTTCCATCAGTGTTTTGGTGTGAATTTGTATGCGCAGTTGACGTTAATATGAAACGTGTACTCACTGATTGTGATTAACAACCGATGAAAACCGTGTCAAAATAAAATGAATTTATATATTATTCTACTTAATTTATGAATGGTTAGACTAATCACATTTAGAAACCTGGAAGCACCACTAGGGCGGTCGTTTCGTCTTAGTGTGGGACAGTGTGTATCCACAACTCCCGCTCCCTAACCTGTTGCGTGAACACTGACCCGTCTAGTGCTTCCAGATTTCTCATTGTAGTCTAACTCAACCCTATCATAAATACTGATGAGTTGTAAGTAGTAATTATTGATTTTTCTTTTTTGGGAATTCCATGAAATCTGTTATGTAATCATGTTTTTTTAGGTTCAACTTCTTGTCTCTATATTTTAGATATTCTATATATAAGTTATTTTGAAATATGATCAGTTCATTACCAGATTGAGGTATTTGTTTGATCAATCAATGTGTTGAACTGGTTTTTCTAATTATGAATTGTTTTTTTTTAAAAAAATCTTTTGCGTCTAACGCTGATTCAATGTTTAATTTCATGTGATCACATTTAAAATCATATTTATTTGTTAAAATTTGAGCATTAGTTAGCATGATACTTTAGCCAATTAGAGGTCGTCAAACGTGAAGGTCATTTAGTGATCATCTCAATATCATTGGTCAAGCGATGGATTTATTTTTTATGGGGAAGGAATGTGTGTATGTATGTATGTATGTATTTGTATTAACGCAAATCAATATTTATGTATATCATACGGCAGCCAAATTGTTGGGGATTTTACATCCCCAGAACTCGCTTGATAAATGCCTCCTCATTTTGGATTTCACGTTTGCGAGCATGGGGTTGATCAGTTGACCGTGAGATTTCATTTCCCACCAGGAAAATATATGGCTGTGTGATTGGCTGCTGTGTATTTTAGTGTGCTATTTTTGTGACCGTCCCTAGGACGTTTCTATGATGTATAAGTAATAAACGAGAGTTGTGTGCTTGATTGTATTGTGATTGCTGGGTGTTGTAGAATATACCTTTCTACGCTTACCAAGTATTCTGTTTTACAGTTTTGGCTCATTGTAGCCTACCTGGACGCTGGTAATTGTCTCGTTCGCGTTTATCGACTAAAGTGAACTCGTAATAGCTTGAAGTGTAGTACCTAGTGACGAACCTAACAACACAAATGAACTATTTGTTCTACTCCTGCCTTGTCAACCAAGTAGTCACTGTTGAAGTGTTAGCATGTATCACGTTTTAATTTGGAACACACCGTTACATTGTAACAAGTTCTTTTTAAGCCAAGGGGGCAATTCTGACAGTCTATAAGACCAAATAAATATATCCTCATTTTATTGATTCAACAGTGATATCAAACTCAATTCTAGTATCTTTTTATTTTTGTCATACAGTTAGTGATGAAGATTGTTGAGTTTCATTGAGATTTGTGAATTGATTCATGTTAGACCACCGTTAGAAGCCTGAAAGCACTTGACGGCCGTTTCGTTTTTGGGTATATAGACAGTCACCTCCCGAAAATAATGAATGAGATTGATTAGTACATTGAATTGATGGTCGTGAATATGAGAGTTCATATGTGAGATAGAAGAAGGTCGTGGGTTTGATGCTTTGCGAGTAAGTGTCCTAGATGCTCACTGTCACTGATGAGTCTCATAACAGGATGAAACAGTGGTTGAGTGCTGTCAAGTTTCTATTGGTTGTTGGTCTAACAATGCTACACATTATTCATTATTCATATTTTTTTACATAATTTCATTGGTTGGTTGGTTGGTTGGTTGTTCGTTATATATTTCTTTCGTTATTATTCTAGTTCATTTTTTCAAAAAAAAGAAATTGATTTTTAATAATATTCTCATGATCTGATGAATGTTTATTTAAAATCATTCTGGTTTTTCAAAAATTGAAGTTAAGATTTTATTGATTTCATTTTTGGTTACATCAAAAAAAAATTTATTACATTCAATGATTTTTGTGATTTCTGTGAATAAAAGGAGATGCAAACGAAAAAAAATTGAATTTTTTGGCAAAAACAGATGATATATATATTGGAATGAAGAAAATATCATACTATAGAATAAATGAAAATGTTATTTTGAGTAGTTGAGTGAAATGTCATCAGTTGTGTTGGTTAGGACATACATGTATTACGAATGGTCAACCACTGAATACCTCGATGAGTGATGTTTTATGGTGTAGGGGAGTAGGTTGAGAGATAGATAGGGGTGGCCAAACCAAAACATGGCACAAATCCATGAAGTCACTGACAACTGGACTGAGAGTCATGTTGGTAGATGTAGGCTACCTGGTTGGAGTCCACGAGACGAAAGTCATCAATGGTCAGAGACCTTGTCGTTAGCAATGGCGCAGGTGCATCCACTTGTTGTGTCCTCTCAAATTCTAACCTCCTGAATTCCTCGTCATTTTTACCTTTCTCTTTCTAAAGTTATCTCACTGAATTATACTTCTTGAATTATATCTTGGAACCCTAATCTTCTCCATCACGGCTCATATTTCTACTATCTCTACCATTATAGGATTCGAACTGACAATTGAGTCTTTCTGCTGATAGGTTACGGCAACCTTAACGTATGTACTTACGTACCAAGTTCTACGTTGTAACTAACTAACTTACTGACTGACTGAGTTACATGTCCTATAGTTTTGATGAACACTCAAGCACTCGAACCGAGTACCATTTAAATTCATGCTCGATCGTTATTATTCACTTAGCTATTGAGTTTCAACTTTAAACATCAACTCTGAGATACGCATACACATTACATGATTGTATGTCAAGCAAATTGTACTAGGTTCGTGTGTTTTAAATGGACATTCACTCTGGAATATTAGTCAAGTACATCTAGCTAGCTAAGGTTGATGAGTTGTGAATAGGACGAAACACGCATTGCTAGGCAATTTCTATCTTACTAATATTTTGTTGTTGTTGTTCTTGACTAAAATGCACAATTATTCATTCAATGTTGATTATTATTATTATTTTTTCTACTCTAGAATATTGTAAATAAACTTAAAAACATTATTAAACAATGTCATGACGATGAGGAGCAAACTATCACTAAACGTGGACATAATAAGCCAACTTCATTCACTCTTACTGTGCATCGATATAAAACTCCGCATAATAATCAGTCACCAAGAACTATTGGCAATGCATCTTCGGCTTCTTATTCATTATTGCCACCAAGGTAAAGTGATTTTTTCTTGTGTGTGTGTGTGTGTGTGTGCGTGTGTGTATTTATGTGGTTCATTTATTATGTATCGTTTAGACGAGCTGCTTGTATCCACGATCGATATCTCTGTTTGATGAACGGTCTAAAGCTTAATAATATCCAATGATGTCATAATTTATACAAGACATCCAATAAAATGACAGAATGGTTCAAGGTGTAGACTGGTGTCAGACAAGGTTTCTTACTCTCACCCTTTCTCTTTCTCCTGGTGATCGACTGGATTATGAAGACGTCAACATCTGGAGGAAAGCGCGGTATCAACTGGACAACCAGGATGCAGCTGGACGATCTGGATTAAGCAGATAATATGAATATTTTATCGCACATGCGACAACAAATGCAAGAGAAGACGACCAGTGTAGCAGCAGCAGCCTCTGAAGCAGTAGCTCTCTACATACATAAAGGAGGAAGCAAGATTATGCGATACGACACTACATGCGCCGACCAAATTAGACCTGATAGAGATATCTTGGAGGACGTTAACACCTTTACTTATCTGGGTAGCATTATCGACAACCAAGGTGGGTCCAATGCAGATATGAGGGCGCGGATGGACAAAGCAAGGGATGCATTTCTACGGTTGAAAAACATCTCGAACTCCAAACAACTTTCAATCAACACCAAAATCAGGATTTTCAATACAAATGTGAAGGCAGTTGTACTGTATGTAGTGGAAATTTGGAGAACTACGAAAGCCATCATCCAGAAGATACAAGTGTTTATTAACAGTTGTCTACGCAATATCGTAGATTGATTGAAGCTGGACATTAATTAACATCATAAGGATGCCAACTCAGTAGTCTAGAGGTTAAGTAATCATGCACGAGACTGTAGGTCCTGGATTTGATTCCTGGTTAAGGAGTCGTGGATGTGCACTATTGATGAGTCGCATACTAGGACGATATGGTTACCTGGTGCTTCCGGATTTCTTCTAATGACAGTCTAACCTTTGATTAATTCATGATTTCTCAGCAAACTCATTCATAATCAAATCTGTCCTCTTAATTTTAGACATAAAAAACCAGGAGATAATCATGAACTCATAGAAAATCCTCATTCTAATTATAACAAATTAAATCATCCCACTACTACTACTGATCGACAAAATACTACTCACTCACCATCACCATCCTCCTTCTCATCATCATTTACATTCAATGATAATCGTCGACGTTTATTGCATAGGTCGGATTCAATCTCATCGGAAATTGGTCTGACTCGTGGAGATTGGTATCGTTCCAGTTTGAAATCAACTGCTGTTGGTCATGATATGTCAGTAACATCGAATAAAAATTTCCTACGTGATGGATTTGGACGTCGTAGTGTTTCAGAGAAACGTCATGGACATGCCGATGTGTCACAGTATACATTTTTTCAAACTAACATTCTTCCTAATCGTTACAAAATGCCAGAAGGTAATGTCTACATTGTTTTATTCTTGCCTTTTATTTCATTTTTATTGTTAAATTTGACCGGTTAAATCTGTTATTATTTATTGCGTAACTTATAGAAATTGATCTTCAATGAGCAAGAATAGTTTTATATTAGTTTTCATCAAAAACCAAGGAGCAGGCCGACGTGTTAACTTTACAACTTGTATACAGTACACCTCAACCGGGTAGTGCAACCTCCACACATGTAACTAACACTCTGAAGGATCATTCACACCAGTTATTCATATACTAGCACATATGCAGTATTAATTTCCCATCCATGATCGCATCATCAATCAATATGCACAGCATGAACAGGTGGTCAATTCGACCCATCCCGCTTACACATAACAACTGTCAAACTCATTATTTTATTGGCCAATGGTGATATCTATGCAATACAGCAAGCACACCAATGAATGACATTGGCCCACGAGAATGTTGCAAGATAACGGCCACAAGTAATCAATGAAATCGATCATCCTGTTAGCAATACTTGCCCCATAAGTAATGCCAAACTATCCACAATCTACATCACAGCGAACCTCTAGTCACATACCAAACCTTCAGCTCTATATATATAGCCATGTAGGTCATGGTATATACGAATGTAAGAGATGAAGTCCAGCTTGGCGCAAATGAGTTCAAGCATTCTTATTACCTACCCCCTTTGTGTCTCATGTCGAATAATGACTTTTATTTTTCCACGCAATATCGCGACCTTTCATTCATTTTTCGACCATATGAGACATGAATTATGGGGGGGTAGTAGTATCGATCGTTACATCCTCTGCATATTTTGCATATTGTAGAGGATACTACTCGCAACGTGGATTATTGCTAAGTGGGGCGTATCCAGTGGAGTATCTATCACCTAAAATGTTCTTTCTACCTGTGAGAAGAATGTTGTATTGGAATGCATAGTGCGCAATCAAGTCGTTTTGATGAAGATCGGAAGATTTCATGAAAGAGCACAATCAATAATAATGTGTTTGTATTGCAGATGGAATGTTCAAAGATTTGCTGTACACATATTTCGTTTAAAAACAAAACAACTGTCTTCACCGAAATATACTACTATTCCATCTTGTCTTGATGTCTTTGTTCATTAAAACAGGAATCGAGCTCAGGATATTTTGTAAATCACATTTGAATCACTTGATTAAGTGGTCAATATATTTATTTCAACTGCATAGCGGTTCGCACTGTCCTTCTTTATAAATGTGAAACATGAGGATATACGTATGCTGTTAGTAATCAATCATAACTGTCTTCGAAGCATTGCTCGTTTATCTTCAGACCACCGAGTAAGCAATGCTAATAGTGTTAGGAGAAGGTTACTAGTTGAGGCTGGCAGATCAATTGACGTAGTGAGAATTCATTAGTTGAGGTGGTTGAGACATGTGTTACGAATGCCCAACCGCCGACTGTCTCGACGAGCTCTGTTTTGTGGTGTAGCGGATTAGGTTGAGAACTAGCTAGTGGGGAGGCCAAACCAAAACATGGCATAAAATCCCTGAAGTCACGGACAAGTGAACTGAGTCATTTTGGTAGATGTAGACTACCTGGTTGGGTTCCGCGAGACGAAAGTCACCAATGGTTAGAGACCTTGAACAATGACATGGCTCAGAACCGTTTGCAATGGCGCAAGTGCATCCATTCTTTGTGTTCTCTCTAATTTTAACCTTCTTAATTCCTTATCATCTCTATCTTTCTGTTTCTAAATTTATCTCACTGAATTATACTTCTTGAATCATATCTTCGATCCCTCATCTTTTCGATTACTGCTAATACTTCTATTATCACTACCACTTATTAGATATGAACTGACAGTTGCTTCTCTGTGCTTATGTGGTGGTATGGCAATCTGAACTGATGTACTTACGTACGAAGTCCTACCTCCTTGCTGACTGACAGAGATTGTTGAGTTTCATTGAAATCATGTACTGATCAAGGTTAGATCATTATTGAAAAGTTGAAAACACTAAATAACGGATTCTTCTCAATATTAGACTCGACGGTAGTGAATATTCACGATCTCGCAGGTGCGGATCAAATACAGGACTTTCGATTTCATACATGAACACTTAATTTCTAGAGAGTACTGAGATAACATCCAGATAATAAGTGGTAAAACGGTAAATCCATTCATGACTTTGAGCATGACATGGCTCAAAATCATTTATGATAGCACAGATTCGTTTGAATCCTTCGTGATCTCTCCAATTTCCCTTTTTTTTAAATTTATTTCACTGATAATACTGCTACTACTTTCACTACAATGGGATTTAATGCCTAACTACAGACTGCCTCGACAAGCTCTGTTTTGTGGTGTAGGAGTAGGTTGGAAGAATGCTAGGGTTGGCCAAACCAAAACATGACAGAAATCTATGAAGTCACTGACATGTGGACTGAGTCATGTTGGTAGATGTAGGCTGTCTGTTTGGGGTCCGCGAGACGATAGTCACCAATGGTTAGAGACTTTGAACAACGACATGGCTCAGAATCGTTTGCAATGGCGCAGGTGCATCCATTCGTTGTGCTCTCTCAAATCCTAATCTTTCTAACCTTATCTCACTGAATTATACTTCTTGAATAATAATATCTTCAAACCCTAATCTCCTTCATTACCATTAACACCTCTACTATCTTTGTCACTATGTGATTTGATTTGGAATTTGCATCTCTGTGCTAATGTGGTATGACAACTTGATTTGATCTAGAAGTTAGGCGTTCGCGCACAAGGCGAAAGGTCCTGGCTTCGAATCAGGAGTTATGGATACGCATTGCTGAGGAGTCAATCTCATGCCAGGACACAAAACGGCCGTTCAGTGCTTTCAGGCCTAACAATAATTCATTCATGACTTTAGTGGTTATTTATTAATCAATAAAAAATATCAATCACAAGCTGTTCAATCAAAAAAAAATAATTTGATTGCTACTCATATAGTTACGTAAGAATGCAGAAAGACAGACACACTCACACACACAGAGATAGAGATAGATAGTGAGAGAGAGAGAAATGCTGTATTAATTATGTATGCGTAAAATAGGTCAATGGACTGACTATATGAATATTTGCAATCATAGAATGAATGCATAATTTTGATTTTTGTAAGTAAGATTTATGGTACCACATTGGCAAACGATGCAGTGAATCGATAGATTGATTGATTGAGACTGACTGACTTAGCTTATATTATTTATGCCAAATTCATAGATTGTGCCTGTCATGTGACAACGACTAACTAACTAGCGTACTTATTTACTTACACAAGTTATACCTAATAGAGTATTATAGGCCGCCAACCATCTACTCTGTCTTGGGACATTGCTTTCCAATTCTTCCCAGTCGTTTGTTCATTCTCACAATGTCTGCTTTCAATTCACAATTCTTAATGTGTTTTATAGTCGTCCTATATTGGTCTTGAGAGTTACAAATGATGGACGACGACCCGCTTTGTAACACCGTAAAATGCTGTTTATTGAGTGATTTGTTGCAGTAACACTAACTAGAACAAATTAAATCCAAGACACACACACACACCCATCACTTTACATTAGCACCTCGAAATAGACACACAATGACTAGGCTGAAAGTAGACAGATCATTAACCAGTTTAGAAAAAAATACAATTCTGATTGGTTGGTTTTATGAAGAGACAACAAAGAATGAATGGAGCATATTTTCACATATTTTTTTCCCAAATTACCTCATGATCATCATTATTCATGAATATGCTCTTAAATAATGCGTGCCTTAATCAGCGTGCTCATGGTTTTGCTCGTTCACCCTTTTTAATTCAATAGCGTGGCTCATATTGTGCAGAATTTAAATCCCGCCAACTTTTGTTGCATATTTTTTGCAGTTTGCTTATTTGAACCGTATGGAAAAATGTGTAGTGTGTGTGTTGTTTCGCGCGCGTGTGTGTGTGTCGTTGATATCATTACATAATTATTTTAATGACTTTTGTTATTTTCATCTCTCTCTGTGTAGTCAGTGTGTTGATCAAGTTTTTGGTAAGTAAACTGACTGTATATTTGTACGCCAGACTGGTTTATCAGCTAACTAGCTGATCAGATGACCATTACGGACAAAACGCCTATCCTGAATTCCACTGTTAGTCATATTTAACCAATCAGTCATTCATTCAGTTAGTCAATAACAATGTAGAACTATGTACGTACGAATGTACGCGTACAAAAGTTCAAGCTGTCATACCACAAATATTATCAGAGAGAGAGATGAAAACCTTGTAGTAGTAAGGGTTGTAGCAGTATGAACATTAATCGAAAAGATCAGAGATTAAAGATATGATTTGACAAGTATATCCAGTTAGTCTGCACCCACTAACATACATGACTCAGTCAACATATCAATGAGTTCATGGACTACTGCTGGTGCCATGTTTTGGTTTGGTCGAACGCCTTGACTAACCTACTCCTACATCAGATAGCATCGTTTGTTGACGTGTCCGATGGTGAAGCATACTCAGCAAGTGATTTGCTATCCTTACTCAGCACTCTTCTCGTAACATCAGCGTTGCTTACTTGATCGTTGCAGAATATACTGGCATTGTATCATAGACACTTATCATCGAATATTCGGTAAATTAAGAATATCCCCTTTTATTTCTGGCCATATTAGTACCTCAAAAATTTTTAAAAAAAAGTGATTTTTATGCATATATATTCACTTACGTCTTCTTTTCTTGTTCATTAATCTTTACTTACTTACTTATTTAGATGTTGACAAACAATATTCCACTATGCCAACAACACGTCGACTTAAAATGCATAAAGCTCGTTTAGCTGCAGCAGCCGCCACCACTTCTTCTGGCACTGGCGTTGCTTCTTCATCTTCAACCACTACAGATTTACAATATTTAATGCATCATCATCCTAGTCAACAACAGTCGGCCAATAATTCTGGTCCTTTAAAAGCATTACATCCATCAGACAACGTGTTGACATCACCATCTCATCAAGGTATCATATTCGCATTGAATTATATGTTGTTATTCTTTTGTATAATTGTTAGATTTATTTAATGGTGTTTGAGTTTTCTATTTATTCAGCTGTCCTAAATGGACACACATATTGGGCATCCTATGTGAATTTACTTACTTACTTACTTACTTACTTACTTACGCCTGTTAACAACCCCAATGGAGCATAGGCCGCCCACCAGTTTTTTCCAACCATCGATTGCTCTGGTTGTCAGAAGGGGGCATCGGCCCCGTGACTTTCGAGGGAACTCGGCTTTCATCAAGCGGACGTCATAATTCTTCTTCCAACTCTCAGGGGCAGAGTTAAAATGATTTGAATTATTTTTTCTGGTTAGCGTTTTTTTTTTGGCAAGTTAGATTTCGATGGAATGGAGTCGCCAACCCCATGTCTAACCCCTCCTCCTTTATCTGGGTCTTGGGACCGGCAGTAGCCTCGAAGGTTCTACTGGCGGAGTTTCCTATGTGAATTGCTTCAATATTAAACAATTCTGACACAAGTTTATGTTGAATAGATAGAATATAGCTCATAGTGTGGAATTCAGTGGATGCATATTTCGATCCTAGTTTAGGATTCAGTCTTTAGTTTGGATATGTAGTGAAGGAGAACACAGGTGAGGGCAACGGAATTGTATTTAACGAAAATTACAGAGTTACTCAGTAAAATAGGAAAACCCTATCGTAAACGGTTAATTTGCAAATCTTCAATCAATCATCAATCGATTGTCTGACATTTCACTATTCATGTGTTTCATACAAATTCCATTGTGTTCCCACTGTTCCTTTCTTGATCTTCCCCCATCTTCTGTTGCCAGACATTACGTTGACACTCACGTCATATACTACTTATAAGTAGCGCGCACCACAGATAGACCTGCCTCCATCCCATAAGTGGTTAGTTGGTCTGGAACACTGTACCGTTTTCCGTAAACTCCATCGCGTTGTTCACTTAGCTCTACTGAGCCACAAACGCAGAGAACCTCAACTCTGACAATTTGATTTCTTATATTCAATTAGAGGACATGTTCGAAATCGAGCGAAACACTCATCCACTGGATTGATTCCACTGACAGTCACATTTCATGTAGTGTTACATTCTTTATTCCACTACGAGTGAAGGTTTCTTTTTTATTCGGCTTAAGTTACATGTTGAAGAAAAATCTTATTCTTTCCATGTTTTTCTGCAGTGAAGCAACTTATAAATTTTTTTTAATCTGCTTATCTAATATCTACAGGCTACTTCTAGTCAATAATACTGTGTCCAGCCAGATTGTGTTGAAAAAATTTCGGTTAATTCTTCTTACTACTGAATTGTGTATATTTGCGTGAAATTTCATTCATTCTGATGTTAGTATTTGCTCTATTCATGATGTAAAAACTGTTTTTTTTTAAAAATTCAAATCGGCTATGTATATCAAGCTATTTACACTTGTGTTTATGTGTATATGTATATATATGCTTGTATGTGTGTGTGAGTGTGCGGGTGGATGTGAATTTCACATAATCAGTTCATTTATAGTGTCAGTCAGTCAGCTATAACATAGAACTTGGTACGTTTGTATATTATTTCAAGTTGCCATTATCACATTACCATGGGGGGATTGTCAATGCTAATCCCATAATGGCAGTAAGGGATCAGATAGGGAGTGATGCAGTTGAGTGTGTTCACTGCTTCACTTATCTGGGGAGTCTCATTAGTGTGCTGAATGCCTGGTGACTGACGAAATCGCAGCACGGATACAGAAGGCTCGATTGGCTTTTGCCAACTTGCGTCACTTATAGTGTAGGCAAGAAATTCGTTTGCTGACTAAAGGACGAGTCTACTCCATAGCAGTTTGCTCCGTCCTACTATGTGGATCAGAAACATAGCCGGTAAGAAAAGAGGATATTCGTAGATTATTAGCATTCGACTACAAATGTCTTTGAAGCATTGCTCGTATATCCTGGGACAACCGAGCAAGTAATATAATAGTTAGGAAACGAGTCCTAGGTAGGGACGGCAGATCAATTGATGAAGTAGTGAAACTCCATCAGTTGAGGTGGTTAGGACATGTGTTACAAATGTCCAACCACCGACTGCCTCATCGAGCTATATTTTGTAGTGGATGTAGTAACGTTAATCGACGTGGACAATCAGGTTGTGGTCCATGAGATGAAAGTCATCGATGGTTAGAGACCTTGAATGACATGGGCTAAAATCGTTTGCAATGGCACAGGTGCATCCATTCTTTGTGTTTGCTCAAATTCTAATCTTCTGAATTCCTCATCAGCTCTATCTCTCTCTCTTTCTAAAATTATCTCACCTAATCATGCTTCTCGAATCGTATCATCACACCTTAATCCTCTCCATTACTGCTCATACTTGTACTAGCTCTACCACTATAGGATTTGGAACTGACAATTAGATCTCTGTGCTAATTTGATATGTCAACCTGCACTGATGTACTTAAGTACGATGTTCTACGTTGTAACTGACTATTTGATTTGGAAGATTAGGGTTCTGTGATACAATTTGAGAAGTATATCCTCCTTAGACAATTAAGCCATTTCTCCCTGGCCAATCATATGCATTCGTCCTTTAGGACATATCTGATGGTGACCTCATTTAGCTACTTCTGATTGGCTGGAAAGAATTGATCAAGTCTTTCAATTATTTGCTCAAGTCAATTCATAACGATTTTGACTTCTTTGTATGAACTTATGCTCTACTCGTAATCAGCTGTTTGATACGTTTTTCTTTTTGTGATAAACCTGTTCCTAGTGTTATAGTTGGGCTATTTTTTCTGATTTCCTTCAGCCCTCATAGTTCAGCATCACTGTAAACATCCAATTATTAGATTGCACTGGTTTGTTGTTCAAAACTAATCATTATACTATACTTGTCAATCTTATTGATATCTTCTCGCCGTGACTGTATTATCATGTAAAGTATGGTAATTTGGACTTGTTCTACAGTCTGGTCCTACATCCTAGTTTTTACGGTTACAACGTAGAATTTCGTACGTACGTACTTACGCACGTACATCAGTTCAAGTTCTCATATCACATTAGCATACAGAGATATCGAATTGTCAGTTAAAATCTCATAGTAGCAGAGGTAGTAGAAGTATTACCCGTAATCATTTCTAAGTTCAAAGAAGTCAATACTCCTGAAAGTTTCGATTGATGAAAATATGTTAGCGCTGTGTTGATTACTCAGATCAAATAATATTTTTTATTAAAGAGTTATGAAGATCATTGAGTTTCATTGAAATGATAAATCGATCATTTTTTCAGACTACTATTAGAAACCTTGGGGCTGTTGATGGTCGTTTCATCTTAGTAGGACACTCATCAGCAGGCAGTTACCAGTCGAAGACAATGGATTAAGTTGCATCAGACTTTGGATTGATTAAAGTTAGACATTAACACCACTGAATGGCGACTCAGTAGTTTAGAGGTTAAACGTTGGCTGTCCTGGATTCGATTCCCATGAGCGACAGTCGTGTATGCACACTGTCACTGGTGAGTTTCGTACTAGGACAAAATGACCATCCAATGCTTTCAGGTTTCTCAATAGTGTTTTAACATGGATCGATTCATGATTTCATCAAACAACTGAACTGTCTCCATAACTTCATAATGCAATTATCTGTGCTCACTAGTCACTAGATCCGTGAGAAGTCGTAACCAGTAGAGTTCAACCCTGTTCCTGTGTAGACAGTAACTCCCGAAGACAGTGTATGAGGTTGTGCAAGACAAGTGAATTGATCAAAGTTAGACATTAACAGCGTTAGATAGATAGATACCAGCTCAGTGCTCCAGAGGTTAGGCATTCGCGCGCAAGACCGCGAAGATCCTGATTTCGAATCCTGTAAAGTGCAGAACTGCTGGTGCATGCACACTGCTGATCAGTTAGTTCTTGTTAGGATATTCATCCAATATCCTAAGAGAATTATTGGTCTATTCCTATTGGATAATCCCTACTGGTCAATTTTATGGTTGTCCTAGATATCATTGTCACGTGCTCCACTGTTGTTTCTTATTGGCTGTCCTGACTATCATTGTCACTTCAAATGTTGCTTCCTATTGGTCGTCTTAACTGTTAATGTCACAGACTTAGATGCTATTTCTCATTTGACCAAAATGTATAAATACGCATTATCTGTAACATTTTATGACCACGACCAGGACCAGGGCTCGGTCCTGAATCCCTAGTCCGGGATCCTGATTCTCTTCTGGATTCGGACCTCGTACTTTCTGGATGCTTGTAGAATACACGTTCTACTTCATATCAAGTCTTGTCTTCTTATTTTCACTCAATATTAGAGTTGGGATAATCGGATTTGAGTAGCATGTCGTGTCACCGGATCCTCAATCCTCGCTCTCGTTTTTTCCGACTAAGGTAAACACTCGTCATAGTTCAAGTATATCTCAAGTTGACGTGTTTACACATGCAGGCGTAACATTTCTATACCATGACAAAAGGACCGTCTTTCTGTTGTTTCCAAATCTAATCATGATCGATTTGTAATTCAATTAAAAAAAAATTCATTATATTTCTTACGTGTACCAAGAGTTTACTGATCCTAATTTATAGACAAATTGTACTACTATATCATCATTTGATATCATTTTCGCTGACAATCACCAGCATCTTTTTTTCATGTTTTAAACTATAAACGACACGAACTAGAATACTCTTCATATAATGATTAACGTTTTTACTAATTTGTGTAAAATTATTTATATTTCTAAAGCGAAACCAATCCATTTTTGATAAATGAGTATGATAAATAGCGATCAGAATTATGAAATTATTCTAATATTCTAATAACTATGACCTATATCTTTAATCTGTAATAACAGTTAAAATAATCGTAATAATAATAATGATAATAGTAAGCATCATGGCTTTATTCAATTATTTGTATGTTTAACAAAAATATTGAATACATTCAGTAGAAAACAAAATATTTCTCAGTCAGTTGCAACGTAGAACTTTGTACGTAAGTACATCAATTCATGTCGCCATACCACATCAGCACAGAGATGTCATTGTCAATTCAAATCCAATAGTAGAACAGGTAGTAAAGGTATTAGAAATAATCGGAGAGTTTAGGATTAGAAGATATTATTCAAGAAGTATGATTCAGTGAGAAAAGTTTAGAAAGAGACAAAGATAGAGGTGATGAGGGATGCAGAAAATTAGAATTTCATAGAACACAAAGAATAAATGCACCGGCGCCATTGCGAACGATTTTGAGCTATGTCGTTCAAGGTCTCTAACCATTGATGACTTTCGTCTCGCGGACCCCACCCAGATAGCCTACATCTACCAACATGACTCATTCCACTCGTCAATGACTTCATGCAATTTTGCCATGTTTTGATTTGGCCGCCCCTAACTTTCTTCCAGACTATTTCTACACTACAAAACAAAGCTCGTCGAGGCAGTCGGTGGTTGGGCATACGCAACCCATGTCCCAACCACCTCAACTGACGAAGTTTCATTACTTCATCTATTGATCTGCCATTCTTACCTAGCACCCGATTCCTAATAACAGCGTTGCTCACTCGGGTGTCCCAGGATATACGAGCAATGCTTCGGGTAAACATATGATCGAAAACCAATAACCTACGAATATTTTCTACTCTCACTGGCCATATTTCGCAACCATTAAGTAGGACGGAGCGAACTGCTGCACAGTACACTCATCCTTTAGTCAGCAAACGGATATCTCGCCTACGCCATAAGTGACGCAGGTTGGCAAAAGCCGATCGAGCCTTCTGTATCCGAGCTGAGATTTCGTCAGTCACCAGGCCATCAGCACTGATGAGACTCCCAAATATATTTACAAGGTTTCCTTTTTTACAACTTGTATTGTCAACTGCAACAATGTCTTTTTTTTGTACCTTGTGAAGCGATAGATCTTAAATTGTGTTTATACGCTGCTGAATAGATTGTTCGATTAATTGATTCAGATCAGTCAGTCAGTCAGTTAGTTACAAGGTAGAACTTCGTACATGAGTACATAAGTTCAGGTTGCCATACCACATCAGTACACAGACGCAAATTGTCAGTTCAAATGCCCTAGTGATGGAGATAGTAGAAGTATTAACAGTAATGCAGAAGATTGGGGAGCGAAGATATGATTCGAGAAGTATAATTCAATGAGATAAATTTAGAAGGAGAAAGATAGAGATTATGATGAATTCAGAAGGTTAGAATTTGAGAGAACACTAAGAGTGGATGTACCTGCGCCATTGTTAACCGTTTCGAGCCATTTCGTTTAAGGACTCTAACCATCAGTGACTTTTGTCTTGCGGACCACAACAAGGTAGTCTTTATTTACCAACATGACTCAGCCTGCTTGTCAGTGACTTGATGGATTTGTGCCATGTTTTGGTTTGGCTGCCCTTAGCTTTCTTCCAACTAACTCCTACACCACAAAACATGGTTCGTCGAGGCAGTCGGTGGTTAGCCATACGTAACACATGTGCCAACCACCTCAAATGATGAAGTTTCAATACTTCATCAATTTAACCCATCAATTAGGCCTCCATTCACCGGTCGATTTGACTTAATATTTTGCATTATAGTATTATAGAGTACGTTGTTTTACTCTGAAATCATGATAGAATCATTGTTAGACCACTATCAGAAACCTGACGGCACTGGACAGCCGTTTCTTCCTGGTATGGGACGTGAACATTGAAGGCAGTAACTACTATAGGCAATGGGTGATGTTACACAAAATCCTTAGATTGATCAAAGTTACACATTAGCACCGTCGAATGCCGACTCAAGGGTCCATAGGTTAAGCGTTCGTTCGCTAAATCGAGGATCTGGGGTTTCTATCCTATGAGTGACAGAAGTTATGGATACGTACTGCCACTGATGAGTCAGTCCCATACTATATGACGAAACAGCCGTCTTCCAGTGCTTCCAGGTTTCTAATATTTAGTCTAACCATGATTCATTCTTGACTGAATATTATCAAATAGATTGAACGAAATTTGTTCTTTGTTTTCTGGACAAGAAAAAACGACAAGAAAGTTATCAGCTATTTTATACTTTTTCTAATTTGTTCTTAATTTTTGCTCTTTTCTAATCTATATCTCTCCAATCAAATACATTTGTAAATGTGTTCACACATTAAAATAGGTCCCAAAAACACTCAATCCAAATCTGTGTAAGTTTCCGTGTGTGTGTGTGTGTGTGAGTGTGTCAGTGTACTGATAAAAATCACTGATAGTCAATCAATCAGTTTCATTAATCAGTTATAATAATCAATGAAAAATGATTTTCTTGTCTGTGCCTATGGGAATTTCTTTTTCAACTTAGCCTAATGCTATTTGTTACACACTTGTATGGTGTACACAACATTTGTTTGTTTCGTGTTTTGTTGTCGTAAAAAAACAATTTTTATCTAACTATGAATGTATAAATCTTCTTCTGATGTGTCTAACATTTCTACAATTGTTTTTCTGTGGTGCTTCTTTTTATTAATGAAATGTGTATAAGGTACAGATCTTTCGTGTTGTTCCAGGGTGATATAGGTCTTTTGTTTTCTAAAATCAAACTCGTACTTCTGTTGTTTATTTCTCGACGATCTTAGGACGTAGATGTTGGGGTTGGTAGATCCCCAAGAACTCGCTTGATAAATAATGTCTTAATTTCGGATTTCACGTTTTCGAGTATGGGCTGATCAGTAGACCTTGAGATTTTATATTTCCCACCAGGAAAATCCATGGCTGTGTGATTGGCTGCTGTGTATTTTAGTGTGCTATTTTTGTGACTTTCTCAAGGACGTTTCTATGATGTATAAATAATAAACGAGATTTGTGTGCTAGATTGCATTATGATTGTTAATCAAGACTTCTGTTTTACCGTTTGAGATTCTCAAGGTAGCGTATATGGACGCTGGTTCATTGTCTCGTTCGCGTTTATCGATTAAGGTGAACTCGTAATAGCTTCAAGCGTACCAAGTGACGAACGTAACAAATGGCAACGGTATTTTTGGAAACATGGATCCTGCCAAACTGTAGAACCTGTATTCTACAAACATCCAGAAAGTACGAGGTCCGAGTCCAGAAGAGAATCAGGATACCGGACTAGCGATCCTGGTCATAAAACGTTACAGATAATGCATATTTATGCATTTAAGTTGAATAGGAAACATCGTCGAAGTCTGTGATATTGGCAGTTAAGACGACCAATAAGAAACAACAGTGGAGCACGTGACATTGATATCAATATGACGACCATAAAATTGACCAGTAGAAATTAACCAATAGGAATTGACCAATAATTCCCTTAGGATATTGGATGAATATCCTAACAATAAACGAAATTATCACTCAGGAGAATTTGTGCCATTTGTTGAAATCACGAATTCATCTGTACTAGACCATTATTAGTAGTAGTAACCTGAAACCACTGGACGGCTGTTTCGTCCGATTATGGGGAATCCTCAGTGACAGTGTACATCCACAATCATGCACGCGGATACTGAACCCAGGGGCTTCTGTTTCATGCGTGATTGTTGAATCACATACGTGAGTTGTGGATTCGCAATGCTGAGACATTCCATCCTTGGACGAAACAAGCGTCTAGTTTTTCCATAAATCTGATTGTGACCTAGCTTCTATCAGTTTGTGATTTTAACTATGAAATTGAAACAAAATATTTCGAGTTTACCGACCATAAACTTTGACTGGTATAAACTTCAGAGATCTGTAATCGGTTACTGTTTTAATAAATTCAAGTAAATACATTCTGTCTACGTATTAAGGCTAATAATTATAATCAAGTCACTTAAACCTAAATGTTTATGTTGAGAAGTCGAGAAATATTGCCTCGGAAATTCTATAGACGTCTAGAAACGCCAGGAACCATTTCAATCGATCAGCATTCTATAGAACCTTCGCAGAATCATCTTGCAAACAGACGGAATCACAGGACACAATTATGACTAAAATATTTAGTCATACCTCTAAAACCTAGAATCTGAAAGGGATGAATAGCTCACTAAATACCCTCATTTACCTGTACATGAACTAATCTTGGAGTAAAGCGCTCATTTGTTACTTCATGCCTTTTTTCTTATGTTCAAGTTGCAGTGTAGATTTAGTACGGAGGATATTAGAAACACATAGGAATTCAAATCTTGTGTCCACTCAACAGACTTATCAGTTCCTGGTATAATTTAAACTTTCAATCCTGATTGTTTACACTGTAAAATCTCAAAACTGATGCTACACTCTATCTGGATTGAAACCACCTGTTCTCTTAGTGTTAGGACATTCATCCAATATCCTAAGCGAATTAGTGGTTAATTCCTACTGGTCAATTTTCTGGTTGTCCTGACTATCAATGTCACTTCAAATGTTGCTTCCTATTGGTCATTATAACTGTCAATGTCATAGACTTCGATGCTGTTTCCTATTCGACCAAAATGCATAAATACGCATTATGTGTAACGTTTTATGACCAGGACCAAAACCCGGTCCCGGATCCATAGTCCGGGATCCTCATTCCCTTCTAGATTCAGACCTCGTACTTTCTGGCTGCTTGTAGCATACAGGTTCTACTTCACATCAAGTCTTCTTCTTTCACTCTATGGTAGTTAGGACACTCGAATTAGGGTAGCCTGTCATGTCTCCGGATCCTCGCTTCTCGTTTTCTGACTAAGATTAACTCGTAAACGTTCTAAGCATATCAAAATCGACATGTTCACGTGTAATGAGTAATACTTAACCTATTTTTTTTCGTAATCCATTTGTACTTGTGACGAGTCTTTGCATATTGTATCGATTTTCGCTCTCACCAATCCCTACACCTTAGTTTTTGCTAATTACACTTTACAACATTTATTCTCATATCTTTTTTGAATTTTAAGCGAGAATAGCATACTTTTTCAAGTGATTCCCATCATTGATTGACATAATAAGTTAAATGAAAATTACAGTGACTTGAAGAGTTGTTAAATCTTACTTAGTACAATGTTTTTACAAAACAAATTCTCAAAAGGTTTGAGTAGTAGTTTTTTCTCTTTACATAAACCCATGATTAGGTTTTTTTCAACTCTTAGAGATTCCTAGATCTCTCATGATGATGAAGAACAAGGAGTTCTTGTTATTGACCACCAATCTTTCACCAGAAAAAAACTACTCTATCACAATTGCCTTGTGCGTTGTTAATTTACTCACGATTAAACTATGTATGTGGTGCTACATACAATTATGTAATTCAATCCACTCAATATGTGTCAGTCTTATTTATTCATTCATTTCAAGAATCTACACTTTTTGTCTTTCTGAAAAAAAAATATTTACAATCTATGTGAAAAATCTATCATCTTTAATCACGTAAACGGAAAATAATTCGCTTTCTTTATTTTATTAGAAAATAATTCATAGTTTTTGGAAAAATCTCTCTTTCATGGTTATTTTTCATTGAAACTTGATTTTGTTTTCCAATGTACTTTAAGTGATTTCCTGGTGTATTATTAACCAATCCGTGTTGTAGGTCACTGGGTCTAAGTGTTCTAAATTACATTGGCTAAGGTTTTTTTTAAAGTCTAAATTGCATAATTAGAGTAGTGTACAGTTTCCAATATCTGAACATGATATTCTAGAAACTGCCCCTCCTGCGAACTGAGTAATTAAGCAAGGAGGCAAGAGTATAGAACAGGAAGTCTATTCGACTGGTTCGTATCAATATACATCCATACTCATTTTTTGCCGTTGAAAAACGATGTGATTTATTGACCAATGATATGTATTTTCGTCTTGTAGGATATTTTTTGAAGGTCACCAGATGACCTTATCACTTGACCACTTCTGATTGGTTCACATTACATTGATAATAATAATAGGTTATTAGAATACGCCTTTATTTTACGTATCACGACATAGGTATGTATTATGAAGTTTGATTTGTTTGTTGACCTTATTAAAATGGATATTTTTTTTATTTTCCAAAATCAACAATTAGCGTTTAACGTTTTCATTTTGCGACAAACGTATATATTATGGGGCAGAGTTTTGGAGGTTTGCGTTTTTATACATTTGAAATCATCAATCAATCATTGTTAGACCAACATTAGAAACCTGGAAGCACTGGACAGTGGCTGTTTCGTCCTGGTATGGGATACATCAGCAGTGCGCATCCACGACTCCTGCTCCTCGCAGGATTTGAACCTGGGACCTTCGGCATTGTAGGCGAACACCTTACCATCGGACCACTGCTGATGAGTCCCTTACCAGGACGAAACGGCCCTCCAATTCTTCCAGGTTTCTAATGGTGGTCTAACAATGATTGATTGATGATTTCAAACGTATATATATATATATATATATATATCTACATGAGGTTTCTGAAGTTTGACATGTTGAACTTGACAAACCTCACAGTGTTATGTGACTATAATATCATAGTCATCTGTCACATTTAGTTCGTAGACTGACTATTCTTGTAATGAGTATTTTAAATTTCACGTTGTGAAAATCTCCATTAACTAGGAATGAACATGCCAGGAATTTTGTAAGCCTGAAAGCACTAGATGGTTGTTTTCATCATAGTTATGTACTTATTAGTGACTAGTTTTATGAGGAAATTCTTGAAGTTCTAGTGAGAAGCTGTGACCAGTGGAATTCAACCCTATCGGGCGTAAATCGATGCTCATCGAAGACAATGGATGAAATCACACAATATCGGAAATTAATCATAGTTAGACGTTAGTTAACACTGTTAGATGCGCCGGCGTGAGACCGAAAGTCCTGAGTTCGGACCCTGCGAGTAGCCGGAGTCTTCGATGCACACTGCCCATGAGTCCCACATACCAGGACGGTGGTCTAACAATGATCGCTTCGCGATTTCACTGGGTCAAAACAATGATCCTTCATAACTGTAAATGAAATAATCGTAATAATAGAAGAATGACTGTTGTTTTCCCCTTATTCGAACTCAAAATTCTAAATCAATTGACCAATAGAGGGTGAAGTATACGCAACTTTAGCTTAAAGTTAGTTTTTTGTTAATCGAAACATATCATTGATCAAGGCTTAGAAAAAAAAACATTATGTTATAAATATGTACACTTCAGTCGATATTTTCATTGGCGAATCTCGAGTTAGTGGTATGGATTCTCGTCTTGGGAAGATTTATATACATATATATCGATTTATAACACTTAATTAACCGCAAATAACTTTTCATTTTCAACTCAATCTATTGTCCTAAATAGTGTTCCCTTGGAATTCATAGATTTAGATATCAGATTAACGTACTGTATAATGAATTTCATTGGACTGCTTCTTTTAAAAAGTCCACTGATTTCAGAACATAATTTCTCCCATGTTTTCTGTGATAATCTTTCTTGCTTTTACAGACGACACTTTTTACAATTTGACACTTCAGGAGTTGACTTTCTTCCATGAGATTCATTTTTAGAATATATACAGATGACAATTGCACTGACAAAATGTACAGTTTTCTGACCATTTCAAGTGATCTTTTAAATTCCTCATCACCTTTATCTTTGTCTTTTTAAAAGCTGATTTCACTGTGGTATACTTCTCGAATCGTATTTTTGATCGCTAACTTTTTTTCGATTTCTACTAATAATACTGCTACAACCTCTATCACTATAGGATTTCAATTGACAACCGAGTCTCGTTTGTATGACAATGGTAGTCTAAAGTCAATTATGGATTCAGTTGGTTGAGAGTTTATTTCATGTGATAGTTCACATAGACAGGCTTTTGTCAACCTGCGTCACTTATATGGCGTAGGCGAAATATCCGTTTGCTGACTAAAGGACGAGTGTACTGCGCAGTAGTTCGCTCTGTCCTACTATACGGATGCGAAACATGGCCGTTAAGAGTAGAGGACTTCCGTAGGTTACTAATCTTCGATCATCGGTATCTCCGAAGCATTGCTCGTGTATCATGGGACAACCGTATAAGCAATGCTGTCGTTAGGAAACGAGTTCTAGGTAGGGATGGCAGATCAATAGATGAAGTAGTGAAACTTCATCAATTGAGGTGGTTGCTGACATGTGTTACGTATGCCTGACCACGGACTGCCTTGACGAGCTCTGTTTTGTAGTGTAGGAGTAAGTTGGAAGAAAGTAAGGGGCGGTCAAACCAAAACATGGTGAAAATCCATGAAGTCACTAACAAGTGAACTGAGTCATGTTGGTAGATGTAGGCTACCTGGTTGGGTTCCGCGAGACGTAAGTCACCGATGGTTAGAAACTTTGAACGACATGGCTCAAAATTGTTTGCAATGGCACCGGTGCATTTATTCTTTGTGTTCTCCCTAATTCTAACCCTTGGAATTACTCATAATCTCTATCTTTCTCTTTGTAAATTTATCTCAATGAATTATACTTCTCGAATCATATCTTCGCTCCCTAATCCTCTGCATTACTGCTAATACTTCTACTATCGCTATCACTGTTGGATTTGAACTGACAGTTACGTCTCTGTGCTTATGTGGTGGTATGGCAACCTGAACTGATGTACTTATGTACGAATTTGTGCGTTGTATCTGTCTGTTTGTCTGTAACATAGACAGACATGGGAATAAAAAGCGGAGAAGATGAGTAGGTCATCTCAGTGTGATGAGATGTGAAGAAGTATTTATAATTAGTCGAAAATAAACTAGACAAGTGACAATCGAAGTAAGCAATTCACCTACTCACTCAAGTGAAAACAACCAATGTTAATAAGAGAATACTTGACAGGATTAACTTCGGTAGAATGGATTGATTATTTTATCCAAATGTTGGGCACAAGTCACGTGCACTCAATATTATTAGTACTACTAACTGCCATAGTACTTCACGATCAACAAAGTCAAATACCACCTTAAGGTCGAGAAATACAACTATTGTGGGGCGTCTAAACGTGTCTTTGTTCCAGGAACTGACATAGTGTGAATATCTTTTCTATATAGCGCCATGTCCGGGTCGAAAACCAGCCTGATGTCCTCGAGTCTGCACTTCGCGAGCTCTAGTTAGGCGCCAAAGTATTATCGGGGCTTGCAATTTAGACACTTAGTGATTGTCACAAAAGTACTTTTGTCACTTCTTGTAAATTCGAACAATAAGGAATTGAGACCAGTCAAATTGTATTACGCCCAGTCTGCAGATTCTACCTAATATCTCCGTTAATCTTACTGCTAAAACTGATCTATCTTCCCTAAAAAATTTCAGGGGCAATCCTATCAGGCCGTGCTGCTCTTCCTTGTTTCAGCTAGATTTTCTGGTAAAAGAGCAATTTTTTCTGGTTAGCGTTTTTTTCTACGGGATGGGGTTGGCAACCCTCCACCTTTATCCGTGCTTGGGACCGGCAACAGCTCCGGAGGGGCTCCAGGCGGAGTTAAAAGAGATATAAGTAAATTTCCGGGCAGATTTTTGAAGGTTTTGTGTTTTTACACATTTGAAATCATCAATCAATCATTGTTAGACCAACATTAGAAACCTGCAAGCACTGGACGTTCGTTTCGTCCTGGTATGGGATTCATCAGTGGCAGTGCGCATCTACGACTCGTGCACCCCGCAGGATTCGAACCTGGGACCTTCGGTATTGTGCACGAACGCCTAACCATCGGACCACTGGGCCCGGAATCCAACGGTGTTAAGTTATAAGTAAGGCTACTCAGTCTTTTACTTGGAACTGAGTTCATCATATCTTAAGCTTACTGACTGACGGAACTTCGATTGTTTCTTGTAGAGAGCATCTCTGTTATTTTTGAACTCTACATTCTGTTATTTTATGTTCTAACTATTTTTCGATCAATTTTTTTTCTAAAAAAACAACATTACTGGATTTCATACTACTTCTTTTCTCACATACTTTCTATCATTGACCTGAATAGTACGATACAACAATTTCATAAACTCCCTGAAAAAAAAGCGAAACACACAGATACGTCCTACAATAGAATACTCTGCGTGTGTATGTGTGTCTCTCTAATGATGTTGTTTGCTTTTTCTCTCTCATTGTCGATCGATATTAAATCACGTCTTACCGTTGCACACAATTAATTAGCATAAATCAATTAGTTATGGTGCGTCGCGCTGTTTTTTTTAAATTTTTTTTGGGTCCAATAAAACATTGTTCTCTGTCTCTGTCTCTCTCTCTGTGTCTCGCGATTCATGCTAACTAACAATTTTTGAAGTTTTTGTGTTTTTCCAATGTTTTCTCTTCGTGTCGTCATTAAGGATGCGTGATTTTTAGTTTATTCTACATTGTTGTGGTCGCCTTTAAATTATTACTATTATTGTTATGATTATTATTTGTGTAACAAAGTTGCTGTGGCTATCTCTAATTAATTACCACATATAATATTTTACGTTTGTTTCAAGGTGAAAATACTTTCACGTTTTTTTTCATTGTTTCTCATGAGATTACTGTAATCAAGAAATAAGTAGTATAAAATAAATGAGCAAAAAAATGGAAACCATTCAGCTTCATGACTTTAAAATACCAAATTTTTGTTTGATTGTAAGCTAGGAATGAATAGCCTAGTGATTGATTGATTTTTATGTCACTAATTAAATATAGTCAAGGGTCCTATGAAGTAACAAATAGATTAGATAATTAAGTACAAGTAAAGTTAACGATTGGTGAATATCGTTTGTTTTCAGTATCTCATAGTGAAATGAACTTAAGAAGTATGTGTTTCATAGTCGTTGTTTTTTGCACATATCTTATTCAATCATATGTGAAACGTCCATCTTCTGTTATTATTCTCATTTTTGTTTTGCCTTTTCAGAAGATCTACACGAAGTAAACATCGATCGTCAATTGGATCAACCGCCAATTTTAAGAAGTCGAAAGCAAAATACTAGTTTTCGTCATGCTGTAGATCGTTCATTTTACCAAACTTGTACAAATACTCCCACTACTACTACTGTTCACTCTGATCTGTTTGATCTGAATACTTCTACCGCACTTTCTGCTGCTCCTCCACCTCCTATACCACCTCATCGTCCACGTAGTGTAAGCGGTAATCGTGATAAACTTGCAAAAACTACACATCATAAACATTCCAATTATTCATCACAACAATCTACATGTTCTTCTTCTTCACCGCTCTGTAAAACAACAACACCTGATAAACATGAACGTTCTCAATCGAAATCTCGTTCAGAAATTCATTCGAATGATAAAAATCCTAAACCGTCTTCACATTCCATTTCAAATAATAATATTAACAATGATAATCTACCTCTTGAGCCAAAACATAATAAAAGTGGATTGACAAATTTAAAAAATCTTTTCAGGTTAGTTAATAATCAATCAAAATATTTGCCTCTTATTCAATCGAAATATATTTCTTTCTTGTTTTCTTGTTATGCGGTTTATGAAGTGTCATTTAAATCGTGAATCGATTCATGTTAAACGACCATTAGAAATGTGGGAGCACTGAATAACCATTTCGTCCTTACCATAGGACTCACCTATGATAGTGAGCATCCATGATCCTTGCTCGCGGGACTGTGGCTGCTACCTTGACGTGGTGGTCGAGCTTGACTATCGTGATGACCCAACCGAGTACTATTGGCTGGAACATATGTTCCTGAAGGTTCTACCATACCAGGCAGGTCGATTGGAAAACGATGAGACTAAAAGCATCTACTCAAGGTCTGAGGGCGAAGTCGTACTGCTGACTGTGATGGAGGGATGTGACAGCATTGGGGTGTTTCCCTCAGACAACCAGCATCTGCAGCGATGCTGCCTTCTCACAAGGAAGGAAGGGTTAGAAAAAGTCGACCCTAAAAAATGTCACACCTCACCCTACCTCACGGATTTCCGTCTCCAACGGTAAGGGTGCCCACTGAGGGCTTTCAAGAGCGGAGCTAATACTCAAAAAACCCTTCATCAAAAGGCCGTGCGTGGCCGGCCTTAAGCAGTTGTCCTTTGGACTCTGCAGTCACGCTCCCAGGTCTCTAAGACCAACGCTCGCGGGAATCGAATCCAAGACCTTCGGCCTCGTATGCCGTCGCTTAACCTCTTGCTTGTCTATTTATTGTTCTGTGTACAATATAAAGCATCAGGTTATAGAAAGATACTTTTTTAGGCATCATTTTATGTACGCAGGGAACAGGGAACGGATAATGCTGAGATATATAAATGCAGTGTACTATATTAATAAGTTGATAAATCCTACGATGACCATAAGCGCGCCTGATTGGGTTGTATGCAATCAACAAACTTAACTGACGTGCTCAAACAAACAAAAAAACAGGGGTAATTGTGTTGAAATATTTTGGTATTAAGAAGACAGACAAACCGAAATAAGCAAGCAAATCACATTGAACATTCTATTTGCACACCATCTCTGAGTCGTCGTGACTTCCAACGCTCCATCCTTCTTCCATTCCTGCTGTTGCTTCCTTTACTTCCTGTCGATGCTCTATTTACTTCCTGGTTTTTGCTCCATTTGTTTTCCGTTTTTTCCTCTTCTGACCGTGAGACGTCTTCTTTCACGTCCCTTCTTATACTACTACTTATATCGTTCGTATAAGTAGCACACACCACACTTCCACTTGTCGATTTTTTCGGTTATTATTATCATCGCCTGATTATATGGCCTCTGATCATGTGGTCAGAAGAACACTCAATTTACTAACCATTTATTATGTAGTTTCCTTTCTATCATCGATTTTTGTACCTTGGACACAATGAATATAGACTGCTTGCACTTGTATTTTAATTCAGGTCGATGAAGATAGAACCCATATAATAAGGGCAGATCTATGCACTGCAGTTTGAGTCACATTGTACATATAATAACTAGGAGGGTACCCGGTTATGTAAATCGAAGTCGGTGAAGCTGGACTAGAACCTGTCACTTAGCAGTAGTTCTTCCAAATACACTGTTGCGGTCGAGAAAATGGAGAGAGTTCTCTCTTTCGAGATGCTCTCATATAACCACGCATGTATGTATAGCCAATACCAGGGAATTCCTATTCACTATCTTCTCTTGGCAGGGTATGGCAGGTTGTCTACTCGAACACTTACTGGCTGAGTCAAAGCTGATTGATTGTAAACTGTCATCTAAATTGATTTACTTGTAGTGGTGTTCATCAGAGCTGTTCACTATCTCCATTCGTATTCGACTTAGTCATTAACATGTTCTTGGTAGTAACCGATGGTTAGAGACAATTGAATGATGACATGGCTCAAAAAATCGTTTGCAATCGCAAAAATGCATTCATTCTTTGTTTTCTCACATGCTGCCTGAGGTCAGGACATTTTCTTATCTATTTTCAAATTTATTTCACTGGATTATACTTCTTGAATAATAATTTCTTCGAATCCTAATCTCTTCGATTACTGCTAATACTTGTACTACTATCTCTACTACTATGGGTTTTCCGATTGACAATTGCATCTATGTATGTGCTAATTTGGTGGTGTGACAACTCGAAATGATGTACGCACATATGAAGTACTATGTTGTAGCTGACTGACTTGGCGGATTGTTCTTCTTTATAAGATGAAGAGTTAGTGTGTACAGAATGCATTCTAATGGTGTTGAGAAAAACCCTGATACTCATGAAATCCTTTAGCTCAAAGCCTCGTAGGGTTTGATGCTCCAAGATAACTTCCTGCTTCAGTTTGGACAATATTCTAGCTTATTTATAAACTCAATTCTTTGTGTATGGTACATGTATATTTTAGTGCACTGATAAGGAGAACTAAGCTAGCCAATGCCTTTTAAACCAATGAAACCTAACTACAGACTAAATTTATTCTTCATAATTTAAGATTTTTGATCTCCAAAATGATATGCTTGATGAAATTGTTACAAGTTCATTTTACTCGGTAAACTGAACCAAAAATCAACACGATACAGTGACCCGATAGGCTATTCTATATTCCGTTTGCCTCAGGTCCCACTAACAAGATCAAGAAGTACTTGATAAGGCGTAGAGAATATATTCTACAAGCACCTAGAAAGAACGAGGTCTCCAAGCACACAACTCAAGTTTATTTATACAATGATAAAAATGCCCTTGGTGAGAGCCACCATAGAGCGTACTAAAATAATCCATTAACCAACAATGACAGTCAAGGATTTCCCCGAGTGGGAAATGTAAACTGAAAGTCAACTAATCAATCGTCTCTTGGCGCGAAAACATGAAACATTCAAATTTTCGGAATAAAATTACAATATTAGGAGGACCTTTTACCGAGTGATGCGCGCTACTTATAAGTAGTTTATGATGTGAGTGTAAACGTAATGTCTGGCAGCAGAAAATGGGGGAAGATCAAGAAAGGAAGAGTTAGAAAACAATGGAATTTGTATGAAACGCATGAATAAGTGAAATGTCAGACAATGGATTGAAGATTTGCAAATTAACGGTCACGATATGGTTTTCCTATTTTACTGAGTAACTCTGTAATTTTCGTTGAATACAATTCGGTTGCCCCACCTGTGTTCTCCTTCACTACATTTGGTGTCGCTGCCAGGATGAAGGAAGGAGCTCCCGTGGCCGAAGGAGTTTGGGGTCGGAGATTTGCGGAGCTTTTTGGGGGAGTTTGGGGCTGGTGGGTGTGAAGGGGCCCGGGGCGGAGTTGACGGTGCTGGGGACGCTGTGGGGAGGTGAGGCGAAGGCGGTACACGAAAGCCTGAACGGTGCCGCCGGGAAGACGGCGTGGGGCTCACCAGATTGTTGCGCCGTGCTCTGCCGAATATCGATGAGGCACAGTTGTTGGAGTCGCAATTTATCGAGGGTGTGTCTGCCGCCGTGTCCCAGCAGCGGAAACTAGTAAACGCTACATGTTGAATATGGTTTTCCTATTTTACTGAGTAACTCTGTCAATTTCGTTAAATATAATTCGGTTGCCCTCACCTGTCTTCTCGTTCACTACATAACATCCACAACGTAGAAGAAAACCTTAAAGAATAGCCGTTGTTTTTTTTCAAATTTATTACATTGTGTAGAGTTTCGCTTGATTGATTCATTTTAAACAAAGAATTTTTCACTTTTCTTATCATTGCGATGTTATCTCATAGAATTGGTAATTCAAAAACTGTCACTGAATCAACCGATGAACGCATACCACATCGTCGTCATCATCATCATCATCGTCATCATCACAATCCGTCAAAAAAACCATCCGCCTCATCGACGTCATCATCAACCCCGACACCGACAACAACAGCAACAACAGTTTTATTTGATAAACAATCACGACGACTCTCTGTTCCAGAACATCAATTAATGTCGATCAGCAATCATAATAATAGCAATAATCATGTAACTCCAACAAAACTGATAGATAAAATTTGTGAGAAAACCAATTATACTACTAACATTACTAATACTACTTATACCACTACTCATACTACTACTACTACTACTACTACTACTACTACTACTACTACTACTGGTATTCATCCAACTGTACAATCAATGCTTGTTAATCATTCTTCTATAGATCGTCGAAATCCTCATATACCTTATCATGATTCGGCGCATAAAATCATTTCATCCAATATTATATTACATAATAATCATAGTGGTAACGAGAGTAGTAGTAGTAATCATTACAGAACTATCACTGTCAATCATCCTTATTGTCCACCAGCTGATACTACGGCACCGCCTCCATTACCACCACGTCTTAGTTATTGTACACCAGCGAGATTATTGACAACTAAATCAAATCATTCTAATATAATTCAATATTGTCCAGAGAAACAATCTACTGGGGTTGATCAAACCAACCAACGTCATCATCATCATCAAAAGAAGAAGAAGAATAAAATGTCAAAATCAATGAACAACACATCTTCTACTTCTTCTTCTTCGACAATATCCTCTCCAATGTATTGTTCAATAATGAATGATACTAATTCTGTTGCTGCTACTGTTACTATTGGTGAATTATTGAATGTTGAACAACAATCCAATTGTTGTTTTAATCATCATAACACTAGTCGAAATCAACTCCAAAATGATACAAACAATAAAACATTGACATCAGATAACGACGATACTTCACGCAGTCGTCATCATCATCATCATCGACGTCATCATAATCATCGTGATGGACATCGTAAACATTCTAATCGACGAGATGATGATATTCGTTCGGATGGTTCATCAATTCATGGTCAGGTATGTGTTAAAAAAATAAAATGTTATGACTGTCAAATGTTGATTATGAATTCATTAAAAATAATATTTTTTAAACTATTATTAGTATTTGTCAATCAGTCAATCAATCAATCAATTAACAGTAACGTAGAACTTTGTACGTATGTACGTAAGTACATCAGATCAAGTTGCTATACCATATTAGCACAGAGAGCTGTAATTGTCAATTCAAATCGTATAGTAGTAGGAATAGTAAAGGTATTAGCAATAATCGAAAATTTTAAGGATCGAGGATATTATTCAACAAGTAGAATCTAGTGAAATAAGTCAGTCAGTCAGTCAGATGCAACGTAGAACTTCGTACATAAGTACATCAGTTCGTGTTGCCATACCCTATTAGCACAGAGATATAATTGTCAATTCAAATCCAATAGTAGAAGAGGTAGTAAAGGTATCAGAAGTAATCGGAGAGGTTAGGATTAGAAGATACTATTCAAGAAATATGATTCAGTAGGAAAAGTCTACAAAGTTGAAGAATCCAGAAGATTAGGATTTGAGAGAACACAAAGAATAAATGCACTGGCGCCATTGCGAACGATTTCGAGCCATGTCATTCAAGGTTTCTAGCCATCGATTATTATCATCTCGCGGACCCCAACCAGGTACCAGATAGTCGACAACTACCGACATGATTCAGTCCACTCGTCAATGACTTCATGGATTTATGCCATGTCTTGGTCTGGCCGCCCCTAACTTTCTTCCAACCTATTCCTACACTACAAAACAAAGCTCGTCGAGGCAGGCGGTGGTTAGGCATACGTAACACATCTCCCAACCACCTCAACTGATTAAGTTTCATTACTTCATCTATTGATTTGCCATTCTTACCTAGCACTCGATTCCTAATAACAGCGTTGCTCACTCGGGTGTCCCAGGATATACGAGCAATGCTTCGAAGACACCTATGATCGAAAACCAGTAACCTACGAATATCTTCTACTCTCACTGGCCATGTTTCACAGCCACAAAGTAAGACGGAGCGAACTACTGCACAGTACACTCGTCCTTTAGTCAGCAAACGGATATCTCGCCTACGCCATAAGTGACGCAAGTTGGCAGAAGCCAATCGAGCCTTCTGTATCCGAGCTGAGATTTCGTCAGTCACCAGGCCATCGGCACTGATGAGACTCTCCAGATAAGTGAAGCGGTCTACACGCTCAACTACTTCACTCCCTATCACTAGTTCAGGCGCCGATGAAACCCAATCTTGAAGCAACATTTTGCATTTCGAGGGTGAGAACCGCATCTTTAACATGCTTGCATTGTTGCTTAGGGTGGTCAGAAGACTCTGCATTTCGTCAGCGTCTTCACCAAGTAGGACTATCTAGTGAAATAAACTTAAAAAGAAAGAGATAAAGGTGATGGGGAACTCTGAAGATTAGGATTTGAGAGAACATAAAGAACGGATGCACCTGCATCATTGCAAATGGTTTTGTGCCATGTCATTTAAGGTCTATAAGCATCGGTTATTATCAGCTCGCGGACCCCTAACATTCTTCCAACCTACTTCTACACGATTAAACGTAGCATCTATTCTGTGTTGTCTTACATGACCTCATAATTTTAAGATCGATTTGTGTCTCTTCTCAAATTTATTTCACTGGATTACACTCCTTTAAATAATATCATCGAACCTTAATCTTCTTCATTACCGATAATACTTCTACTACTATTTCAACCATTATGGGATTTGAAGTGACAATTGTATCTCTGTGCTAATAATGTGCTATGCTAACTTGAACTGATCTACTTACTGACGAAGTTGTACATTGTAACTAACTAACTGACTGACTGACTGACTGACTGACGTACATAGTTCCACGTTGTACCCGACTGACTGAATTTTATATACATTTATATATGCATTACGGAGTTGTGAAGATTGTTAAGTTACACATTTCTGAAACCATGAATCGATCAATGTTAGACCACCATTAGAAACCTGGATGCACTGAAAGACGGCCGTTTCGTCCTGGTATGGGACTCCTCAGCAGTGCGCATCCACGACTCCTGCACCCCGCAGGATTCGAACCCAGGACCTTCGGTATTGTGCGCGAACGCCCTAACCGTTAGACCACTGAGCCGGTATCTAACGGTGTTAATGTCTAACTTGATCAAATTCACGGAGTTGCGCAACCTCATACACAGTCTTCGGTAGTTAATGTCTACACCTGAACAGGTTGAACTTCACTAGTCACGTCTTCCCACTAGAACTCGGAGCTCACTCACGAATCTAGTCACTAGTGAGCACAGGTAATTTGCATTACGGGGTTGTGAAGATTGTTAAGTTACACAACACCGAAGGTCCTGGGTTCGAATCCTGCGGGGTGCAGGAGTCGTGGATGCGCACTGCCGATGAGTCCCATACCAGAACGAAACGGCCGTCCAGTGCTTCCAGGTTTCTAATGGTGGTCTAACATTGGTCGATTCTTGGTTTCAAATATATATATATATATATATATATATATATATATATATATATACGTGTATTTTGTTTCTAAATGTATACTATTTTTTTTAGACACCTGCTATATACATGAATTCTCAATCTATTATACATAAAGAACATCCGAAATCTACTCCCTCTCCACATCGTTCACGTTCAACACATTCACGTCTATCATCGAATAAAACTCGACACAATTCTCATAATAATATAACGACAACAAATTCAATCGCTACAGTAATGTCAACAATCAACAATTCTACGGAATCTCCTCATCTCTATCATTATTATCAAGCAGAATCATTAGTTTCTAGTCATTCCGCTATGTCCACACCACGTCGACATCGTTTACCACCATCAGATAATCGAAAATCGGAATATCATTTAACTAACAGGTAATGTATGTTGGCTGTGCATGTAAGAAAGTCATTAAATCGTCTTTTTTTTATGTCGAATGGATTGATTTTAGCTTTAATTTTAGTGAGTTGGATTTCTACAGGATGCGGTCGATAATAACATACGCCTAATCCTTAGAATGTCTTCATTTAGAAGAGTTATGACATATCATGATGAAAGTCGAGTTTCCTCGGAAGTCACGTGGCCGATACCCCTTCTGACAAACAGAACGCTTCTACGGTTAGGACAGATGGGAAGTAACATCCGCCCTCGTACCCATAAAAGCACACGAGACTGAATTGATCATAATCAAATCCTTTCCACATCTCCTAATAACTCTCTTATCTCTTCGATCAACTCTTCTTCTGATCGTTTATCACCTCACGCCACTGAAGCAAACGGTATGAGCTCACGAAACACAATTCCTGGTTTCTTGAAATCCCGTACTATATAACATATCGGAGCTTTTAATATTTGGACCTTGTGCCAAATAGGGCAATAGGCTTCATTAGCTAGAATTCTGGAATCTCGGATGGTCGATGTATGTTGCGTCTCCGAAACGCGCATACAAGTTCCGAGTGAAATCATCAATTTGATTTCACTTAGTGCAGTTAGAGATACAACACGGTTTACGCTTCCTGTTTCAAGTAGCTCTGATGCTGTTTCCTGTGGCCTCGCCGACGTAGGTACAGTATTACGTCGTTAAGCATAACTAGCTCTCTTAGGCTGGATCCTGGTAGACAGCCGCTTATGCGCTGTCCAACTAAATGGGAAGTGCGCATCCACGACTCCTGCCTCTCGCAGGATTCGAACCCGAGACCTTCGGTATTGTGCGCGAACGCCTAACCATAGGACCACTGGGTCGGCATCCAACGGTGTTAATGTCTAACTCTGATTGATCTAGGGGTTTTGCGCGACCTCACCCATTTGTCTTTGGTAGTTACTGCCTACACCCGACAGGGTTGAACTCCATTGGTCACGTCTTCTCACTAGAACTCCTAGGCTATCCTCATGAAGCTAGTCAATAGTGAGCACATTTCACGATATTTTCAATTAGAGTTTTGGAGGTTTGTGTTTTTACACATTTGAAATCATCTTCACCCAGTGGTTTTATGATCCGGATCCGTAGCCTTTTCTGGACTCGGACCTGGTACTTTCTCGATGCTTGTAAAATACACAATCTGCTTCATATCAAGTCTTCTTCTTCTTCTATTCAATGGGGGTTTAGGACGCTCGGATTAGAGTAGCCTATGGTGTCGCCAGATAATGGATCCTCGCTCTCGTTTACTGACTAAGGTGAACTCGCAATATTTCAAGCATATCACGTTGACGTGGTGAAAAGTTGCGTGCGTAACAAATATGCAGCTACATCAGCTGTGTGTACCCACTACTCCGGCTTGCGGGAGTCGAACCGAGGACCTTCAGGCTCGTCTGGGAACGTTTAACCTCTCAACGACTACTGAGTAGTAGTCAGTATCCAGTGAAGTGGTAAATGTCTAACTTCAATCAATTCATGATATTTGCGCAACCATCGATAACTGCCTCATTCTCGACTCAGTTGTACTTCTCCACTGATCACGGCATTTCACTAGTGTTAGGATATTCATCCAATATCCTAAGAGAATTATTGGTCAAATCCTATTGGTCGATTTCTATTGGTCAAAATTATGGTCGTTATAACTGTCAAAATCAAATACCTCAATGTTGTTACTTATTGGTTGTCCTGACTATCAATGTCACTTCAGATGTTACTTCCTATTGGTCGTCTTGATTGTCAATGCCACAGAATTCGATGCTGTTTCCTATTCGACCAAAATGTATAAATACGCATTATCTGTAACATTTTATGACCACGACCAGGACCCGGTCCCGGATCGCTAGTCCTGGATCCATAATCTCTTCTGGATTCGGACCTCGTACTTTCTGAATGCTTGTAGAATACCGGTTCTACTTCATATCAAGTCTTCTTATTTTAACTAAATATGGGGGTTGTAATAATCGGATTTGAGTAACATGTCGTGTCACCGGATCCTCGCTCTCGTTTCCCGACTAGGTAAACCCGTAATAGTTCAAGTATATCAAGTTGACGTGTTTACGTGCAGGCGTAACAACTAGAACTCTGACAATCCCCTCATCAAATTGAAATAAGGTGTTTCAACTTTGTTTAGTGTATGTTGACTAATTCAGTCATACATTTTCATTTGTATTTCGAATTAATTACCTATTCATTGTCTCATACATAATATTTATTTTTTTTCTAAACAGAAAACTTCAAATCACTATGCAAGAAGCATCATTGATTGCATCGTTACCAATTGACAAATTGATTATGACTACACCGAAAAAACATTCCATTCGCCATCATCATTAATGATTGTATCTTTCTCTCCGTTCATTTATTTCCTCTCAACTTTAATTTTTATTTGATTTTATCGCTGGCTCCCTCTCTCTATCTCGCTGTGTGTCGGCCCGTGTATTTCCGGTTTTGTGCCAGTACTTGTGTGTGTGTGCGTGTAATTTTCAATTTGTATTCGATTTGAAAGTACATTTTGAAGAGAAATAAAAATACATTTATTAACCGACGACTATTATATATATTTTGAGATACTTGAACTATTTATGTACAGATATTGATTTTATTGTTTTCCCGTTTTTTTTCCTCAAATATTTCAATGTTGTTGTTAACCTATGAACCAATACATATTATGCATATACATATCACAATCTCTCTCTCTCTCTCTCTATCCTTTCCCACATTCTCTTCATTTGTGTGCCTTTAAAACACAATTTTTAAAATTGATGACTATAAGAGATGTTTGAAGCATATCAACTACTCTGTAAGAATGCACAGATCCGTACTTGCTGTCAATCAACGTTTTTTGTTTTTGCGAACAATTGGGGCGGGGCGCGGGGCGTTATGCAAACCAAGTGAACAAATAGAGAAAGAGGCATAACCTCTTTTCCGGCCAAAACAATCCCGATAGAGAAAGGTTGTCGCTGTCGGTGGTATGTGTGTGTGTGTTGTTGTTGTGATTACTGATATGATGACACAATTTCAATGTTATTCGTTATCCCACTACTCAATCAATCAATCAATCAACCAACCAATCCATATCGTTCTGTTTGATGTTATTTTTACATGTGGGTGCGTGCGTGCGTGTGTGGTGTGTACACGCACATCTAATGCCATCAGGTTTGAATCGAAATTCAGAATCCCTTACTTTAATCTACTCTACTGTCTCTCTCCCTCTCTCGGTGTATCTTCTTATTATTATTTCTATCAAAATTGTGTATGAAGAAATTTCTGTTAGATCTCAACTTATGATAATCATGGCAACTTTGTTTTTTTTGCAAACAGTTTGTACTATTTTGTACTCCTACTACTCACTTCCCTCTCTCTCCCTCCCTTACTCTGTCTGTATACAACACATATCATTTTAAAGAATAGACACTAATCAGTACGTCTTTATATATCTATTTTTTTCTTTTAAAAAAATGTATTTTTTGTACATGTAAATGAATGAAAAATCATTTCACATATCACACATTACAAGTCTATTGTTTGGGTAGTTGCTTTGTTGGCCAAAATATCTTTCTTATTACTTATTGAACAGTGGTTCTTTTGTTGTACTGGATACAAATCTTTGTTTAATATTGATTATTGAACGGTCTAAAAAGCATTTATACATTCATTATAAGTATTATGTACACACATTCCATGAAGGCAACTCCACTTCTCTCTCTCTCTCACACACACACACTCTTCCTCTCTGTGTGCGTGTGTTTGTGTGTATTTCCCTTGATCAATACATATATACACTGATCGTTTTGTAATGTTGAACCAATTATCAGTAGTCTGATTGGTATGTGAGTGCTATGTTGTTGTCTCATAAACTCCGTTGTATCGGTTTTTCCTTGTTGTATGTATGTATGTATGGTATTGACTTGCTAATGTACATGTTACTGTAGTAGTAAGTAGTATTTATTAGTAGTATTAGTAGTAGTGGTGGTGTTTTTTCTTTTCTTACTTAACCAATCGAAATGAATATTTTTTTTTCATTTGTACTGATCATTATTTTCTTTTGATTTGTACTTGACATTGTTCAGTGATTTTTTTTTTTCTTTTCTTGCCCTGTGTGTGTATTGAGTGTACTTACTTTGTCTCAATGTATGCGTGTGCGTGTGTGTGGTACATTACTTTTCGCTCTCTCTCATGTTTCTCTCAATTGTTTGATATGATGATAATTTGTCGATGAATTTTTGAAAAAACGAAAAATTGAAAAAAAATGCTTTGATTACTTCTAATTTTTTTTGGAATTCATGGTCCTAGTGCCACCGAGAGTCCACTGGAAATGCTCTCATGTGTCCACGTGTTAATCGGTGCCGTTGAAGTCCTATCCTACGCAGTGTATCTTCTCGTGATGTATCTGTTGTGTACGAAATTGTGATGATGACAAAAAACGAATGTCCGTAGACCAGATTAGTGAGTATGGAGAATTCACTTTGTTGAATTGGAGTTGGAAAATCCTCATTCCAATACAATGGAATGTAAACTTATTGTTGGTTAACGCCTAGCATGGAAATGTATCTCTCCTAACGTTGCCTCAATGCCGCCGTGTGGGCAAAGTCGTAGACAGTGGCCCCTCTAAGAAAACCACCTTCAGTTTGGGCACTGTATAGTTCGTCACTTACGAGTTTACCTTAGTCGATAAACGCGAACGAGACAATTACCAGAGTCCAGGTAGGCTACCTTGAATCCGAGGCTGAAGTAAAAAGGCTTTGTAAGCGTAGAAAGTATATTCTACAAACACCCAGCAATCATAGTACAATCAAGCATACAACTCTCGTTTATTTATACAACATAGAAACGTCCTTGGGACAGTTAAGAAAATAGCACACTAAAATACAAAGCAGCCAATCACAGCCATGGATTTTCCTGGTGTCAATTGGAATCTCAATCAAGGTCAACTGATCAGTCCATGCTGGCAAACGTGAAAACCAAAATAAGGCATTTATCAAGCGAGTTCTGGGGATCTAACATCCCCAACAGGCACTCGGACAGTATCCCGATCTATGCACTGATTTGTGTGGTGCATGTTTTCCTTATGTACCAGTGTTTATAGGTTTAAATAAATAAGCTGATTGTGTCGATCAGTATCTAACGGTACAATATTCGTGAATGGTTTAGTTGTAAAATTATCACATACATGATTACTTTCGTGCACCACACCAATTCTCGATACGTGACATGATTCTGAGAACTGTCATTTGTGGAATTTACCATGTTGTAGGCGTGGGTCATTTTCGATCACTGATACTCGCTGGAAATCGGAAATAAGGACTAATGGTTTCAGGACTCGTGCGTTGTTCACTCACCTGTTATTATAACAAAACGACTATCTAGTGCTTTTGAGCGTAACCAATGAATTAAAGTTACAAATAGTATGTCTTTGAAAAGGAAGACAAGGCTTATGTTTTAAACTGTTCGGCAATGATCAGTGTAACGTAACTGCGATGTTCAAGTTTCGGACCCGCATCATCCAGAGCTACTTGGAATGGTACCGACCTGCTGTAGGACTGATAATTATATAAATGAACGCATATATGCGTATCGATTTCTGATTATTAGCCTACCTGTTACACTGGATAATTGACCAATCAATGATTACTGTTTATTCAAAGTATTGGGTATTCATTGTTACATGAGAAATCCTAGGTAAATTTACAGACAAGTTCTGTTGGGTATGTTAGATGCCCACCCAGAACTCGCTTGATAAATGTCTTTATTTGGGATTTTATTCATGGGCTGATCAGTTGACCTTGAGGTCACATTTCCCACCAGGAAAAGCCTTGGCTGTGATTGGTTACTGTGTCATTTAAGTGTGCTATTTTGTGACTCTCCCTAGGACGTCTCTATGGTGCTGGCTTGGTGTTTGCAGAATACACTTTCTGCGCTATATCAAAACTTCTTGTTAGTACATTGGGTCAACCAATCAGAGTAGCCTACCTGGATGCTGGTTCATTGTCTCGTTCGCGTTATTCGACGAAGGTGAACCCGTAATAGTTTTTAAGCATACCTTGGAGACGAGTGTAACAAGTTCTTTTTAAGAACTTTGTTGAATACTATGAAACTGAGAAAACAACAATTGAGCAGTAAAAAACGGTTTTCATTTTGATTTCTTACGGAATGAATTGACTAAAAGAGTGATCGATTGTTTGAAATCTTTTGAAATATGTATCTGCATTACGGGGTTGTGAAGCTTGTTAAGTTACACATTTCTGAAACCATGAATCGAACAATGTTAGACCACCATTAGAAACCTGGAAGCACTGGACGGCCGTTTCGTCCTGGTGTAGGAGTCTCCAGCAGTGCGCATCCACGACTCCTGTACCCCGCAGGATTCGAGCCCAGGACCTTCGGCATTGTGCGCGAACGCCCTAACCGTTAGACCACTGAGCCGGTATCTAACGGTGTTAATGTCTAACTTGATCAAATTCACGGAGTTGCGCAACCTCATACACAGTCTTCGGTAGACATTGCCTACACCCGGACAGGTTGAACTTCACTGGTCACGTCTTCCCACGAGAACTCGGAGAAGATTCCTCACGAAGCTAGTCACCAGTGAACACAGATAATTTGCATAACGGGGTTGTGAAGATTGTTAAGTTGCACATTTTTGTCATTTCTGTCATGTGTTTAACGATACAGATTATCAGGATGTAATTTAAAGGCATTCTTTACATTGTAGCGTTTGTCAGTATGTCACACATTATTGATATGTTTGAAAGGAAGATCAGCAATGCAGTGACATTGTCCCAAGTCCCGCTAACTAGAGCAGCAAGAAGTCTTGATAAGGCGTAGAGAATATATTCTACAGGCATCCCGGAAAATATGAGATTCACAAACACACAACTCAAGTTAATTTATACAATGATAGAAATCCCCTTGGTGAGAGCCACCAAAGAGCGTACTAAAACAATCCATTAACCAACAATAACAGTCAAGGATTTCCCCGAGTGGGAAATATAAGGCTGAAGGTCAACTACTCGTTTCTTGGCGCAAAAACATGGAAATTCCAAATTTCTAGGAAATAAATTACAAAAATTAGGACATTTTCCAAGTGAGTTCTGGAGATATAACATTCCCTAACAAACATAGACGAGTTATTTTAGCTTTCGGATAGGCGAAGGAATTTGGTTGGTCTTATCCTCGCATGTTTTGACCTTGTCAATGATTTGCTTAGAACCTTTACTGCTATCTTTAGCAGATAGCACGGATACAGAAATCTGGAACTCCAAACAGATATCAATCAACACCAAAATAAGGATTTTCAATACAAATGTCAAGACAGTTCTAATGTATGGAGCGGAAACATGGAGAACTACCAAAGCCATCATCCAGAGGATACAAGTGTTTATTAACAGCTGTCTACGCAAAATACTTAGTATTCGTTGGCCAGACACCATCAGCAACAACGAACTGTCGGAGAGAACAAACCAGATTCCAGTGGAGGAGGAAATCAGGAAGAAGCGGTGGAAGTGGATAGGACACACATTGCGGAAAGCACCTAACTGCGTCACGAGACAAGCCCTCACATGGAACCCTCAAGGCAAAAGGAAAAGAGGACGGCCAAAGAATACATTACGCCGAGAAATAGAGAAAGATATGAGAAGAATGAACAAACATTGTACAGAACTGGAGAGGGAAGCCCAGGACAGAGTTGGTTGGAGAAAACTGGTGAGCGGCCTATGCTCCATTTCGGGTAACAGGCGTAAGAAAGAAAGAAAGACGGATACAGAAGGCTCGATTGGCTTTTGCCAACCTGCGTCACTTATGGCGTTGGCGAGATATCCGTTTGCTGACTAAAGGACGAGTGTACTGTGCAGTGGTTCGCTCCGTCTTAATTTATGGCTGTGAAACATGGCCAGTGAGAGTAGAAGATACTCGTCGGTTATTGGTTTTCGATCATAGGTGTCTTAGAAGCATTTCTCGTATATCGTGGGACAACCGAGTGAGCAACGCTGTTATTAGGAAACGGGTGTTAGGCAAGTATGGCAGGTCAATAGATGAAGTAATGAAACTTCATCAGTTGAGGTGGTTGGGACACGTGTTGCGTATGTCTAACCACCGACTGCCTCGTCGAGCTTTGTTTTGTAGTGTAGGAATAGGTTGGAAGAAAGCTAGGCGCGGCCAGACCATAACATGGCAGAAATCCATGAAGTCATTGACGAGTGGACTTAGCCATGTCGGTAATTGTCGACTACCTGGTTGGGGTCCGCGAGATGATAATAATCGATGGTTAGAGACCTTGAATGACGTGGCTCAAAATCGTTCGCAATGGCGCCAGTGCATTTATTCTTTGTGTTCTCTCAAATCCTAATCTTCTGGATTCTTCAACATCTCTAGTTTTTACTTTCTAAACTTATCTCATTGAATCATACTTCGTGAATAATATCTTCTAATTCTAACCTCTCCGATTACTTCTAGTACCTTTACTACCTCTTCTACTATTAGATTTGAATTGACAATTATATCTCTGTGCTGATGTGGTATGGCGACATGAACTGATGTACTTACGTACGAAGTTCTACGTTGCAACTGACTGACTGACTGACTGACTTACTGCTATCTTTAGCTTAGTTTTTATCTGACCATAAATAAATAATTAGCTACACCTTATCGAATTGAGCTGTCACACCTTGATCTTCCTCCATCATCCGAATATCTGTCTGTATAAACGAGTGCATAGAATAAATTTATCCTACTTGATCTTCTTATCACTGTCGTTAGTTACTCGAACAGGATTAGCCTTGGGTGAAATATACATAGTTAAGCGGAAGATTTTTATGTTCATGACGACGTATTGATTCGTTCGTTAGTCCAAATCATTATCAGGTTTTTCAGATTACTAAAGTATTTGTCAAATCAAATTATGAACTAAAAGAAAAACTAATCACTTTAATGACTAATGTGAATGTAAACCAACGAACGATCTAGCTTTGATTTTACGTGGTATCTTCAAAAGATTGCTCGGATATCATCCTGGAACAACCAAGTAGGCAATGCTAGTGTTGAGAAAATAGTGCTAGGTAAGGATGGCAAAACAATAGATGAAGTGTTGAAACTTCATCGTTTGAGGTGGTTGGGACATGTGTTACGAATGCCCAACAACCGACTGTCTCGAATAGCGATGTTGTCTAATGTAGAGGTAGGCTGGAAGAAAGTTAGGGCCGGCCAAACCAAAACATGGCACCACTAGTCCATGAAGCTATCGATAATTGGATTGAGCAATGTTAGTAGATTTAGGCTACTTCTGGAATTATATCTTCGATCCTCAATCTTTCCGATTACCGCCCATACCGCTACAACCTTTACTGTAATCAATCAGTAGCAACGTAGAACTTCGTACGTAAGTACATCAGTTCATGTCGCCATACCACATCAGCACAGAGATATAATTGTCAATTCAAATCTAATAGTAGAAGAGGTAGTAAAGGTATTAGCAGTAATCAGAGAGATTACGGTTCGAAGATGTTATTCAAGAAGTATGATTCAGTGAGAAAAGTTTAGAAAGTCAAAACTAGAGGGGTTGAAGAATCCAGAAGATTAGGATTTGAGAGAACACAAAGAATAAATGCAAACGGTTTTGAGCCATGTCGGTAAGGGTTTCTAACCATCGATTATTATCTTCTCGCGGACCCCAACCAGGTAGTCGACACCTACCAACATGACTCAGTCTACTTGTTAGCGATTTCATTTATTGCTGCCATGTTTTGGTCTGGCTGTCCCTAAATTTCTTCCAACCTACTCCTGCAGTACAAAACAAAGCTCGTCGAGGCAGTCGGTGGTTAGACATACGCAGCATATGTCCCAACAACCAACTCAACTGATGAAGTTTCATTACTTCATCTATTGATCTGCCGTCCCTACCGAATACTCGTTTCCTAACGACAGCATTGCTTACTCGGTTGTCCCATGGTACACGAGCAATGCTTCGAAGACAACGATGATCGAAAACCAGCAACCTACGAATATCTTCTACTCTCATTGGCCATATTTCACAGCCATAAAATAGGACAGGGCGAACGACTGTGCAGTAACAACCTGTACTGCTGTGCGATGGGTCCTGACAATTCCATCTCTGTGCGCTAATATGGTAGGTCAACTTAAACTCAAGTACGTATGTACCATGTTCGAAGCTAGTTGCTGACTAGTTGAATAACTCCGTATCTCCTCACCATAGTAGTCAGGAGTTAGCACATACTGACAACCAGATCTCAAACATCGACATATCATAACACACACATATATTATACTCAAAAAAAATTTACTTTTTTTCAGAAATCAATAAATAATATTCCTATCAAAATAGACTAGAAATCAATGTCAACACTTTAATAATTAACAATTGTTCTTCAGGCAAATTTTCACCATTCAGCTGAAATGACTTCTTTGCAATCCATTGATCTAATATAAAATCCCATGAATTTGTTCGACATTCAACATGTCGCAGGCATATTGTAATTTCTGTTAAAAATTCATTCAACGTATCGAGAAATTGATGATGATGATGATTTTGAACAGTGGTGCCATCACGATGATGAAATTCAATTGATTTAAACAATGCACCACGATCAAAATTCAATAAAATTGAACCATCTAATGGATGTATGATATTGTATAGATTTATATTATAATTTTCTATAGGTATCGAAAAACTTGGTGAACTGCCATAAATCCATGACCATGTTTGTAATGTAGTGAATAACTGGTGGAATTGTTTTTGGTCGGTAATAAATTGTTGTTCTTGATTTTCAATTACGTGAGTAACTTTAGGATGAGATGTGATTAAATCATACTATGTATTTATTTGTAAGGAGAAAAGAAAACCAAGAAAATTAAGATGACATTACATTAATACTGAACTAAAAAAAAGATTTTTCATGATAGAGTTATGAGAAGTATTGAGTGACCGTTTTGTTCTAGTACGGGACACCCGTGCATTTCGTGCGTTACAAATGCCCAACCACTGACTGCCCCGACGAGCTGTATTTTGCGGTGTAGAAGAAGGCTAGAGACGGACAAACCAAAACATGGCACAAATCCATGAAGTCACTGACAAATGGATTGAGAGTCATGTTGGTAAACTTAGACTACCTGGTTGCGGCCCGCGGGATGATAGTAAGCGAAGGTTAGAGACCTTGAATGACATGACTCGAAATTGTTTGCGATGGCCCAAGTGCATCCATTCATTGTGTGTTCTTCCAAATTCTAACCATCTAAATTCCTCATCGTCTCCATCTTTCTCTTTCTAAAGTTATCTTACTGAATAATAATTCTCGAATCATATCTTCGAACCCTAATTTTCTCCATTACTGCTAATACTTCTACTACATATATACCACTATGGGATTTGAATTGACAATCGCGTCTCTGTGCAAATGTAGTATGGCAACTTGAACTGAACTGATGTACGTACGTACAAAATTCTACGTTGCAGCTGACTGATTGACTGACTGAGTATGGGACTCATCAGCAATGTGCTCACTTATGACTAAGCTTCGTCAGGAAATTTCTGCAAGTTCCAGTGAGGAATCGTAACTAGTGAAGTTCAACACTGTCAGATATAGGCAGTTGCCCACTGAAAACAATGAGTAAGTTTGAGCAAAAAAAACTCGGATTGATTAAAGTTAGACATTAACATCACTGGATGTCGGCTAGTGGTCTAGATGTAAAGCGTACGCGCGTGAGACCGAGGATCCTGGGTTCGGTTCCCGCAAGCAGGAGTCGTGTATGCTCACCGCTGATAAGTCCAATACTAGGAGGAAATGGCCGTCCAGTGCTTCCATGTTTGTAATGGTGGACAAACATTGATTGATTCAAAATAGTTTACACCAAACAGAAAGAAAGTAGCCAACAGTGGAATACAGAAGATGAGCGTTTCACCTTATACCTACCACATTTCAGATTTGTTGTTCATTCCGAGACTCGATGTCAGTACCGTTCACCTCAAAGTCCATTGCATTATTATTCACTTAGGTACTCTGAGTCCAGATGACCACTAGTTTGGGTAACAGATATGAAATTTAATTCAATCCACTTCTCAGTGATTTCATGGATCGCTGTCATGTTTTGGTTTGACCTACCCTAACTTTCTTCCAACCTACTCCTACACCACTAAACATAGCTCGTCGAAGCAGTCGCCGGTTAGGCATTCGTAACACATGTCCCAACCACCTCAAATGATGAAGTTTCACTACTGCGTCTATTGATCTGCCATCGTTACCCAGTACTCGTTTCCTAATAACAGCATTGCTTACTCAGTTGTCCCACGATATACGAGCGATGCTTCGTAAACATCTATGATCGAATACCGGTAACCTACGAACATCTACTCTTAACGGCCATGCTTCGCATCCATATAGGAGAACGGACTGAACTACTGCGCAGCACACTCGTCCTTTGGTCAGCAAACGGATATCTCGCCTACGCCATAAATGACGTAAATTTTCAAAAGCCAATCGAGCCTTCTGTATCCGAGCTGAGATTTCGTCAGTCACCAGGCCATCAGCACTGATGAGACTCCCCAGATAAGTGAAACGATCAACACGCTCGACTACTTCACTCCCTATCACTAGTTCAGATGCCGATGAAACCCAGTCTTGTAGCAACATTTTGTATTTCGAGGGTGAGAACCGTATCCCGAACATGCTTGCATTGTTGCTTATGGTAGTCAGAAGACTCTGCACTTTGTCAGCGTCTTCACCAAATAGAACTATATCATCGGCATATTCTAGATCAGTAAGCGATTTTCCTGGTAGAAGGTCCAACCCCTAAAAAATCTGATGAGCTTAATGTTAACTCTAAAAGGATGTCTACAACAAAGTTAAACAAGAATGGAGAGAGTGGACAGCCCTGACCGACACCACTTGATGTAGAGAATTCAGATGACAGTCCGGCTACATGAGATTTATCACACTAAAGGAGAATAAAATCAAGAGAAAAGAGTTATCTCTTCAACCAGTTTTCTGTGATAATCTCATAATGATCATGAAATTTCTTTTTTTCGATTTCAATTTCAATTAAACAATTTGATGTCTTGTTGTTTAAATTGATGACAATGTGCGGTTACTTAGTAACCATAATGTGTTGGTTGATCTAAACATACATACATACAGAACTAGAAACAATCCAATTGGTTATTATCATCAATAGAGAGAGAGACACAGAATTTTTTGACACAACAAGAAAAATCGATCAATCAAAGAGAGAGAACTGTTGCGGAAAATACAGCGTAATAAAAAGATGATGTAATCAGATGTCCCTATACTTCGTGTGTATGTGTGTGTGTGAGCGTGCTTGACCTCCATATTTGTTTGTATTGTGGGTTAATACAAGTTTCCTGCCATGATCATCATATCAGTGAGATGATTTTACATTGATTAGAAATGATATTCAATAATTTGATTGGTTAACATCATCATCTATCAACCGAGTTATCAAAAATTTATTAATGAGATCATGAACGAATCTTAATTTTAGATAGACAGTCAGTCAGTTACAACGTAGAACTTCGCACATGTTGCCAAACCGCATCAGCACAGAGGCGCAACTATCAGTTCAAATCCCATATTAGGTAGACAATCATTATTCGTTCTAGTAAACTGACTGAAAGACGTCAAGAACAGAATGGGATAATAGTGTGTTTGGAGAAGATACAGTTTAATTAACAAAATATGTACACCTGTATCTTTAAACTTCTATTTACGAAACAAACAGATATTATTATTGGTGGTCTTCTGTAGATTTCTTCTGGTCTTCAAAACACTGTGAACGCAGAATATATATTTACATCATACACTGTTCTTTCCAAGAGTAACTTTTGAGCGACATTCAACTGCATACTACTTATCAACTATGTTGGGAGTAGTATCCAATACATTAGTATGAGACTACTATTATTACTCCTCTACAGTCCGTACCTACGGATCCTGTAGCCTGGAATCGAACCCATGCGTATTGGTCTGTAGAGTTCCAAGCTGTCAACTCCTACAATTAGTAACTAAAAACTCCCAAGAAAATAGATGACAACATTATGTCGCTGGATGATACCAACGTAGCATCATCCTAAATTCATTGTCTCATGTTGAAACGGTGGAGAAATTTTGTAGCTTAGGTGAATGATTGTGATAGAATTTTGGATATTTTGGTTGTGTGGAGCTTTCATTGTTCTTCTTCTCAACAACATTATCATCAGCACAAACTTCAGATAGAAGAAGTGAGGTAGTTGTGGATTTCTCCACGTTTGACCTGTAGCTTGTTCTGCTAACCTCGATCTTGATTGGTTGTTTTTGACCTTAAAGTTGTCGTTGTTTGCACATTTGTTTTGATTGTATCCCCTTTTTGATCTGTTTTTTAATCCTATGTTTCCCTATGATTTTTTGACTGGTTGATAAATTGGGTCAATGTACGATGTATTTGTTGATAACTGATTTACCCGAGTGTGCCAAGCTTCTAAAAATTCTCTAGCGTTCTTTGTCCTCTGTCTATCCAGTATTTCCACATTGATCCCAAAGAACACATGTCCATAATTGTCCGTATATGGATTGATACAAGCAAAGAATTGTCGTGGCGTTTGACTGTTAATTGTTGTTCACGTGAATAAAGCTGAAGAGGGCATCCACTTTGTCCCATGTAGTGTTTTTTACAATCTCAGCAATTTATTTTGTAAATGATGCTTGGTTTTTCTTCCTTTGTCATTTTGTTCATTGTGTAGTGAAGGAGAACACAGGTGAGGGCAACCGAATTGTATTTATCTCAAATTACAGAGTTACTCAGTAAAATAGGAAAACCATATCGTAAACCGTTAATTTGCAAATCTTCAATCCATCATCAATCCATTGTCTGACATTTCACTTATTCATGCGTTTCATACAAATTCCATTGTGTTCCCCCCACTCTTCCTTTCTTGATCTTCCCCCATCCTCTTCTGCTGCCAGACATTACGTTTACACTCGCGTCATATACTACTTATAAGTAGCGCGCACCACAATTGATCTGCATAGGATTGATTGAAGTGAATTCTGTTGGTTTGTGTACTACTACACCTTATTGTCTAATGTATATCGTTGAATGACAAATCCAAGGTCATTATATCTTGTTTGTTAAAAATTTTTTATCAATTAGACATGAAAGATTAGATTAAAATGACTTTTTGATTACTCTATTTGCTTCAGATTATAATATCACACTAGTTAGAATTCAATGAAGTTTCCAGGTTCCTAATGGTAGTGATTCACGATTAAAATGTAAAACAACAATCTCTATAACTCTACAATTAAAAATTAGAAAATGTGCTCACTAGCGACTAGATTTATGAAGAAATTTCTCCAGGTTCTAATGAGAAGACGTGACCATTGGAGTTTAACCAATCAATCAACAGCAACGTACAACTTTGTACGTACGTACGTACATCAGTTCAGGTTGCCATACCACATTAGCACACAGAGATGCAATTGTCACTTCAAATCCCATAGGTAGTGAACGTATTAGCAGTAAACGGAGAGATTAGGTTTCGACGATATTATTCAAGAAGTAGAATCGAGTGAAATAAACTTAAAAAAGAAAAAGATAAAGGTGATCAGGAATTCAGAATATTAGGATTTCAAAGAATACAAAGTATAAATGCACTGGTGACATTGCAAAAGATTCCGAGTCCTGTCGTTCTAAAGGTCACTACCCATTGGTGGCTTCCGTCTCACGCACCCAAACCAGTTAGTTAGTCTGCATCTACCAACTTGACTCAGTCCATTTGTTAGTGATTTCCGGGATTTGTTCCATGTTTTGGTCTGGCCGCTCCTAGCTTTCGTCCAACCTACTCCTGCACCACAAACCCATAGGCAGTTGTGGTTGAGCATTCATAATACATGTTCTAAACACCTCAACCGATGGATTTCTAATATTTCATCTATTGATCTGCTATCCGTACTACTGCTTGGATAACCTTCCTATTACCAATCTTTTGCCAGTTTGTCATTCACAGACTGACTTCTAGTCACAACCAATTTTGACTTGTTTATGCATTCTCATTCATCCAATGATGTGATGTGGTCTACTCTATATTTTTTGTACATAAACTATGCCTGGTTGAAATATGACAAATTTTATGGAAGCTGGTCAACTGGACTTCTGGACAAGAAAGGCAAAAATAGAAAGAAAACAGCCTATCACGGTTGTGGACCAATAAGGATTAGAAAACTGACTCAAGGTTACTACCGGTGCCTAAAACCGCAACTCTGATTGGTAGTTTGTCTTTGTCACGTGATATTGTTTAACAGTTAGGGATGAATGTTATTCAATTTTTCTGTTTAACCAGTCAACCAATCAATCAAAAGCACGGAAAAATCTGCCAGATTAGTAGTAGTAGTGCGGTGCGCGCTACTTATAAGTAGTATATGACGCGAGTGAAAACCTAATGTCTGGCAGCAGAAGAGGATGGGGGAAGATCAAGAAAGGAAGAGTGGGGGGAACACAATGGAATTTGTATGAAACGCATGAATAGTGACAATGGATTGATGTTTTGCAACAGGAACAGTCCAGTTCGATATGATGAACTGTTATTTTGCAAATTAACAACGGTTTACGATATGGTTTTCCTATTTTACTGAGTAACTCTGTAATTTTCGTTAAATACAATTCGGTTGCCCTCACCTGTGTTCTCCTTCACTACAGTAGTAGCGGCATAAATGATTGTCACAAAATTCACACAGTTAAACTCAGATCTACTAATCAACAGAGCATACATATATAAGCCTTATTGAATATAGTAAGTAGTTAATTGAATAATCTTAGAAAGAAAATTATTATGATTATTACTTTAGCGATCCATTTTAAACTCTGTTCAATGATTGCATTTAGAAGTAGATCAATGTTCAAATTTATATTTTTCACTGGACTTCGAACACTGTCCGTGGCTTTAGTTTGTAAATTTATCTGAAAGATAACAGCAACATGATTACATGCATAAATAATTATAAACAAATTTGATTAGATTTTTGGGATTATTTCGCAAAATTATTGAATTACAATAAACAGTATAAATGAAATTTCAACATTCAGAAGATGATGTCTCCATGCCGGTTAAACAAATTGTTAGGATATTCATCCAATATCCTAAGAGAATTATTGCTCAAATCCTATTGGTCGATTTCTGTTGGTCAAAATAAATGGTCGTTTTAACTGTCAAAGTCTAAAATACTTCAATGTTGTCTCCTATTGGTCATCCGGACTGTCAATGCCATTTCAAATGGCTACTTCCTATTGGTCGTCTTAACTGTCAATGTCACAGAATTCGATGATGTTGCCTATTCGACCAAAATGTATAAATACGCATTATCTGTAACATATTATGACCACGACCAGGGCTCGGTCACGGATCCCTAGTCCAGGATCCTGATTCTCTTCTGGATTCGGATCTCGTACTTTCTGGATGCTTGTAGAATATAGGTTCTACTCTACATTCAAGTCTTCTTATTTTTTACTCAATAAGGGGGTTGGGATCAACGGATTTGAGTAACATGTCGTGTCACCGGATTCTCGCTCTCGTTTTCCGACTAGGTAAACTCGTAATAGTTCACGTATATCAAGTTGACATGTTTACGTGCAGGCGTAACAATTAAAAAGTATAAATGAAATTTCAAAATTCAGAAGATGTTCAGTTTCATTGTGGAAAGCACCCAACTGTGTCATAAGACTAGTCCTCACTTGGAATCCTCACAACCAAAGGAAAAGAGGTATACCAAAAACAAACACGCATTACGCCGAGAATTCAAAAGCGGACATCAAAAGAACAAATTGGTTAGAATTGGAATGGAAGGCCCATAGCAGAGAAGGTTGGAGAATGCTGGACAATGGCCTATGTCCCAGACATTAGGGGTAACACGCATTTTTTATTATTTATACAAATTAGCCCTCAATTGGCAAGGTTAATTTTAAATTGGTTTTTAGGAGGACCAAGGCGACGACTGCTCACGTATTAACATTTCAACGTGAACAGTTCGGCCTGATCCTGTGGTGCAACCATCAAACAGGTACCTCACACCCTGGTTGACCATTCACACCATTGATATACATCAACAACTATATACTGATTATTTCCGATCCATAATCGCGTCGTCAATCAATATGCACCGTATAAACAGACTAATTTCACCCATCACGATTACACATACCTTTCACACTCATTATTATTAGCAATGGTGATATGCAGCGATGCAGCAGCACCCCAATGACAATAGTCGTCGGGAATGTTGCAAAACAATCACCAGTAGTATCAATCAAGTCGGTTGCCCTGCTAAACAATTTTGTATATAGACTGTTAGCAATACTTGCCAAAGCAATGCCAAGCCATCCACAATGTTCATAGCAACGAACCTCTGGTTTCTTCCCATACGAAACCTTTAGCTATATAGAGCAGCAGTATAGCATATGGTATACACATAGTATGGCATAGGATAGATCTGAACTGTACTTCATCTATTTTGTTTTCGACAACTCATAATTCTTAATATTTATGTTTCAGCTGTTACTGTTGTCTAAATCTTGGTTAACCGACAAGCCTGCTGCACATGCACATCGCTGCTTTTTTAGGCAACACAAGGATTTTCACTGTAGCTGTTTAGTGATCACCTCTGCCTCACAATCGGGAACATACATATTGTCCAGTTTGGCCCGCAAGCAGGTCGGACGTCCAAAAAGCACGCACACGAACAGTGGCCCCCGTTCGGGCACTTATGAATCAAAAAGATGCCTCCAACCAATTCACTACCCGAAATCCCCAATTGGCATGAGCTGCAAGGCGGGTTTACCCAGTTGGACCTGGCACCCTGAACGGATTACCGAGCCACCCAGCAGCCGTTCCAACCGTCTGGCCTCCAACTGCCTTGCGCTGATACAATCGACCGGAGCCCTCAGATCCCACATGAAGCTAAAGATCGAATTTGTCCCACAAGGTTAGCCGGAATGTAGACACTCCCATGGCGAATATGTCATGGACTCAACCAAGTGCAAGCACTAATCAAAATATAATTACAGATTGATAACCTCATGTTAACAGTTAAGTTCCTCATTGGTTAGAAATTGTCTCTTTGCTTAGCCTGCTAAGTCTAGAAGTCCTGAAACAGATTTCACTAATAGAAACAAATCGTTTAGGAAAACATGGAGCGGTTTATATGTGTATACAGAGACATCGAACCATCTCAACCCAATTAATAGAAAATCATATTTATACATGAACAAAATGAAAGGTGGCTGTGAATAATAATCTAGTAACGAATAAAGAGCAGTTAATGAGTTAATCAAAAGTTCAGAATACAACCAGTACACAGCTATAATTCTTTAGTCGGCTACAACATAGAACTGTCAGACCTCACCTTACCCCATCGATTTTCGTCTCTGGCGGTAAGGCTATTTGAAGGGCGGAGCTAACACTTTGGAGAAGGCTGTTGAGCCAACTCCTAGGATTACAATACGAACGAATGGGCGAAGGAAGCGAATGAACAGGCGAAGCGTGTTGGAGAAGCCTAATGAGCCAACTCCAATTCACATCGCTTCATCCCTTTTATATTCACTGCTTCTTCGCTTCGCTTTGTGGTGTATCCCAAAAATAAATGTATTCATCACTACGAATTCACCTTCTGATTTATAACCGTCAGATGCTACTTTGCAACGATTGTCTAAACGAGCTAATTACCCCGAGCTTAAGAACACGCTAAAATCTGCGCAGTACACTTACAGCTCAAACTCTTTTGTTTGTCCACAAGAATAGAGCATGAATTAGTTGACATGTGAACATTATAACTTGAGCTACATTGTATATGTAAACACGTACTGAAGTAAAACAGAGAAAAACTTACAAAAGTTGGTTTTAATACTTCTGACAAATTATTTAAGTTTGCATCAAATAATAATGTACAATGATGATATGCCATATTAGCACCGAATTTTGATGAAGAACCAGATATTTTAAATTGATTCTACATTATAATAATTATTTCAAAGAGGAAAGCAATCATAATTAAGATGTTTAAATAATCAATATATACATATGAAATGTCAGTGTGACATGTATATGGAAACTGTTAGACATGAACACTGTTGGATGTCGTCGTGTTCATTGGTCTAGAGGTTAAGCGTTCGTGGGTGGAACTGAAGGTAGTAAACGGGAGTCGTGGGCACGCACTACTGATGAGTCCCATACCAGGGACGAAATGGACGTCTTTTAGTACTTTTCAGGATTCTAATGCTGGCAGTCTAACAATGATCGATTCATGATTTCAATGAAGTACTCTATATGTGTGTATGTCAAGCCGACATGATTTGTCCTTGTCTTTGAAAAAAAAAAGATTCACCTATTTATTCTTCTCAAGTTCTTATTCATATGTCTTTTGATTTTGTGAATTATTCACTCACTGATAACTTTGGCTGTTTAAAACCTGAACGTGCACGTGTCAATGAGTCAGTCAGTCAGTCACTTACAACGTAGAACTTCGTACGTAAGTACATCAGTTCAGGTTGCAATATCACATCAGCACAGAGACGTAACTGTCAGTGATAGTGATAGTAGAAGTATTAACAGCAATGTAGAAGTATAAGGAGCGAAGATAATTCAGCTAGATATATTTGTAAAGAGAAAAATAGAGATGATGAGGAATTCAGAAGATTAGAATTAGAGAGAACACAAAGAGTGGATGCATCTGCGCCATTGCAAACGATTTTGAGCCATGTCGTTCAACGTCTCTAAACATTGGTGACTCTCTTCTCACGGACCGCAACCAGGTAGCCTACATCTACCAACATGACTCAGTCCACTTGTCAGTGACTCCATGGATTTGTATCATATTTTGGTTTGACCGCCCCTAACTTTCTTCCAATCTACTCCTACACCACTAAACATAGCTCGACGAGGCAGTCGGTGGTTAGGCATACGCGACACATGTCCCAACCACCTCAGCTGATGAAGTTTCATTACTTCATCTATTGATCTGCCATCCTTATCCAGCACCCGATTCCTAATAACAGCGTTGCTCACTCGGGTGTCCCACGATACTCGAGCAATGCTTCGGAGACACGTATGACCGAAAACCAGTAACCTACGAATATCTTCTACTCTGACTGGCCATGTTTCACAGTCATAAAGTAGGACAGAGCGTACTACTGCACAGTAAACTCGTCCTTTAGTCAGCAAAACGGATATCTCGCCTACGCCATAAGTGACGCAGGTTGGCGAAAGCCAATCGAGCCTTCTGTATCCGAGTTGAGATTTCGTCAGTCACCAGGCAATCGGCACTGATGAGACTCCCCAGATAAATGAAGCGGTCTACACGTTCAATTACTTCATTCCCTATCACTAGTCCAGGTGCTGATACTAGTTCTTGTTTCCTAACAACAGCATTGCTTACTCGATGGTCCCAGGATACATGAGCAATGCTTCGGAGACAACTATGATCGAATACCAGTAACCTAAGAATTTCCTCTACTCTCACCAGCCATAGATTAGGACACAGTGAACTGCTGCGCAGTAAAATCATCCTTTGGTCAACAAACCAATATCTCATCGACACAAAAATTCTTACTGTTATTTTGAAATAAAAATTAAAATTAACATACTCACTCATTCACTCACTTACTCACTTACTTCCAATAAATTTGTACTAGTTTGATTTTCCGTAATCCACAAATCATATCTACTACCAATATGTATCGTATATCTTAAAGGCATCAATAAAGGTTGTAAAATTGACTGTAACAATGCCATACATTCTTGTCTATTCATATAACATCTAGGTTGCATAAATGTGATATTCAAATTACCAAGATCATGATAAACAGTACCACCACCTGAATGACGTCTAGCTAACTTCCAACCTTTTGAATGTACCAACGGACAATTCACTTCATTCCAAACATTTTGAAATCGACCAATCACAATACATGGTGGATTACTACGCCATAATAAAATTTTACTAAACCACGGTGGTTTATCTTTCACACACTGTAAATACTTTTCACCTTCACGATATAAACATTCTTCAAATGTTAAATTTCGATAAATATCATTTGAATTCAATAGGAATATTTGACTTGATGTATTAAATTGATTAAAAGTTGATAACAAGTAAACCGACTGGTGGTGAGATTTGATAGTACGAAATAGAATCGGTCTAGTTAGAACGCCCATAATTAGAAAAAATGATATGTAGATGTATATAGGTTGGATAGAAAAACGGTATAAACTATCGATACATTATTTCTAGCGGTGGGAAAATAGAAAGGTGAAAATTAAAATTTATTATTCGCTCCAAGAATAAAATCTATATCTGAACAATTTTAGGTGAACATGTTTAAAAAATATGTTCAAATTACGGGGTGTGATAAAAATTTGGAGCGATTAATTTGTACATGATATTACTATATTTCAACGCTCTCAAAAGATGAAATGTCCATGTGTTATAACACGCTTTGCTTAAATGTAATTCCCAGCTAATTCCTATTGCTTAGTATTCTCTGATCACACAATACACTGGACAAGTTCCAAAGAATTAAGAACACAGTGGAACAGGAAAAAGATTATATATCCAAATAGCAAGGTTAAATACAAATAGGAAGCCGAATAGATACAACGTTAGTTTCTTTATAGTATTAAACATGAGAAGTTTCTGGATAGTAATTCACGTGATCAACTGGATTAGATTTAGCCAACCAGAGTGCAGCTAAAAAAACACGAGAACTTTCTACCCTGTTCTCTAAGAATCGATCAGGCGTTGATTGGATAGGAAATTAGCCATTCAACGCGCAGCAACGTAGTCATGCTTTGATTCTATCTATGTCCCACTAACACCATGTGAAAGACTAAAGGTCTTGAATTTGATTCTTGCTTGTGTAGGGTGGTGGATGCTGATGAGTCTTATACTAGGACGAAACAGCCGTCTACTAGTTCTCGGTTTTCAATAGTAACAAAACAGTGATTGGTTCATGATTTCAATGAAATTCAAAAGAATTAAACTTGATAAGCATGAATACTAGTAGTAGTTCAATAATAATTGTAGTGTTAATCTCGATCGATAAGAATGAGTCGACCAATGATAATGTTTGGGTTAAACGTACATCACTCAAAACTCATTTCTTTCCAAACTGCTTACTTACGCCTGTTATCCTTAATGGAGCATAGGCCTGTGACTAGCATTGCCCCAACCTACTCTGTTCCACACCTTTCTTTCAAGTTCTGTCCAATTGTTGTTCATGTCTTTCTCCATTTCTCGGTGTAATGTGTGCTTTGGTGTTCCTCTTTTCCTTTGGCCTTGAGGATTTAGGGGGAAGGCTTGCCTTGTGACGATGCAGTTGGCTGCTTTCCTCAATGTGTGCTCTATCCACCAACTCCAGTGCTTCTCGCTGATTTCTTCCTCCACTGGAATCTGGTTCGTCCTCTCCCACAGTAGGTTGTTGCTGATAGTATCTGGCCAAGGGATCCGACGTATTTGCATAGAAAACTATTAATGTATACTTGTATCTTTTGGGTGATGGCTTTTGTAGTTTTTCAAGTTTCTGTTCCATACAGTAGAATTGTTCTGATATTTATATTGAAAATTCTGATTTAGGTGTTGAGTTTTGAGTTCCAGATGTTCTTCAATTGTAGAAATGCTGACCTTGTTTTGCCAATCCGAAGTATTTTGCGCAAACAACTGTTAATGAACACGTGTACCTTCGGAATGATGAATATTCCTGCCGCTATTCAGTATATAAGTGTTTGTTGTTCACGTTGTAACTAGTTGTACTATTTTTATGGTTTCGTATGGAATTACCTGTTTTGAATATAAGCCTGCTAAAAACTCTGTGTGCCACAAGATAGAGAATGATTTAAGAAATCAATCTGTGCGCAAATGAAATCCAACAAGTAGTAATTTGAAAAGCACTTGATTTATGGCCAATGAAAATGAAATTTGATAGGTCATTGAGTGTGAGCAGACAGACAGACATGCAGCTTATGTACTAATTATTTATGTGTGTGCACTGGTTGTGTTTTTATCAGGTAAATATCATATTTTATCTGATTGAAATCATATATATCGATCATTGTTAGACCACCATTAGAAATATGGAAGCAACGAACAACGGTTTCGTCCTATTATGGGACTCTTCAGCATTGCGTATCCGCGAGCCTATCTCGCGGGAATCGAATCAAGGACGTTCGGTCTCACACGCAGACTGATTGATTGATTGATTACTTTTAGACATTAACACCGTTGGATGCCAGCTCAGTGATCTTGAGGATAAGCGTCCACGCATGAGACTGAAGGTTCTTGGCTCAACTCTTACCTATGAAGTAGTAGACGCGCAGTACTGAAGAGTCCCATACTATGATGAAAAGAATGCCTAGTACTTCCAAGTTTCCACTGGTAGAGATTTCAATCAACAACGACAATCTTCATAACTCTATTTTGATTATGAATCGTGCATCGTGTGATCTCCGCTTGTGTATAGCCTAAATGACTGAGTATCCACAGTCTAGTGGTAGTATAGTCTCTTGACACGATTGTAATATCGCGGAACACAAGGATGCTTCATAGCTGAGAAACCACGAATTACTCTTAGTAGCTAGATTGCTGCTGACAACCTAAAAGCACTAGACAGTCGTTTCTTCCTAGTGTTGTACACCTACGATTTTGAGTTTGGAAAAAATCGAATCCACGACCTTGGGTGTCGTATACATAATAATAATTATCCCTACTATTAAACTTAGACAATAGGATAGGATAGGATAGGATAAGATCAGTATGGTTACATTATTCACCTACAGATGATGATGATGATAGCCTAACATACGAATCAATAATTCTTAAGGTCAAGAAGAAAACGATTGGTTGTTACACACTAACATAAGAATAATAAGGCGTTAAAAAAACAAAGTCGAAACCGAAGTTATCATTTTGTACATATGTAAATAAATACACGTGTCACCGGAATCCAATGACGTCGAATGGATTTTTACACGTGGAATTAATTACATTATCGATCCGTGTGTGATGTGATAAAGAACTGGAAAAGAAAAAAAAACTAGGTTCTAACATTTTTAAAAACAACATAAAAGCGCCATCCACGATTGATATTGATTTTTTTATGAACGAAACGATGGTGATTAGTTACCACTAATGATATAGACGTTTCTGGTTAGTAAATTTCTATGAAGATAAGAAACATAGTTGATGAAGTGCTTAAATGCCCTGGTACAGCCGAGAGAATGAATGGAAGAGATCGTTTTCCTTCTTGGAATGGCCACGCGTGTATATCCACATATTATGTAGCAAGTCCTATGAACAGCTTTCTCAAAGATCGGTTGTTATTTACGAAATTGTACGGTAAAGGAGCTTAAATTGGATTGGTGAATATACGAAGGACCCAGATTAAATTTTGCATTTCATGAAAAAAGTATGAAATTTGACAAGGTAGTAATGCGAGCTATGTTTTGCGGCGTAGAACTAGGTTGGAAGACAGCTAGGGGCGGCCAAACCAAAACATGGCACAAATCCATGAAATCACTGACAAGTGGACTGAGTTATGTTGGTAGATGTAGGCTATCTGGTTGAGGTTCGCGAGACGATAATCACCAATGTTTAGAGACCTTGAACGAAATGGCTCAAAATCGTTTGCAATGGCGCAAGTGCATCCATTCGTTGTGCTCTCTCAAATCCTAATCTTCTGGATTCGTCAGCACCTCTACCTTTGTCTTTCTAACCTTATCTCACTGAATTATATTTCTTGAATAATAATATTTTAAAACCCTAGTCTTCTTCATTATCATTAATACCTCTACTATCTTTATCACTATGGGATTTGATTTGATATTTGTGTCTCTGTGCTAATGTGGTATGGCAACATGAACTTATGTACATACATACGAAGTTCTACGTTGCAACTTACTGACTGACTGACTGACAGGTAGTAATGCTGTCTTCTTCTACTTTTACTAGACAAACCGAACTCTGAATCAGTACTTACTCTTGGTAATGTGTAGAGAGGTAGTTGAAAAGTTCATATACTTGGGTAGCTCTGTGTAAATACTAGTCTTATAATTCTCTCTTATTACAACCCAGTTATTCTTAATGCTTAGTATTCTCGGATCACAGTTCACTCGAGACGTTGTCACAAATCAGAACACGGTTGAACAGAAGTAGAGATTATATGCCAATAACGAGATTAAATGGAAGACAGAAGTTCCAAAGGAAAAGAGAAGACTCTAGAATGTTCCCTCAGTCATCGGCTAGCGCTGATTGGATACGTAAGAGCCAATGATGGGATCAATTCAAGTATAGTGAAAGCTACAGTGGCCTATGCCAGCCAATCTACGACATCTTTTACGACTTTATGACGTTAGTCTAGTTGGAAAAGGTCAAGTCTACAATGAGTTGGTGAGGGTAGTTTCGCTTTATACTTGTGAAAAATGGCATCTCCGAATTGAGAATGCTAGGCAATCCTCTGTGCTGGATCATCGCGGTCTCAGAACGATTGCTCACATTCAGTAGTAAAACTATGTTAATAAAGGAAAAGGTTCGGTAACATGTGTTTAGTTGATGCCATCATCTTGAAACATCGACTTTCGTGACCCGGACATGTACTACAACTGCAATCCCAGCGACTTCTACATTGTGGATTAGTTGCCAATGCTGGAAAAGCGGTCAGTATATGACATAATGTCATACATCACTGGCATTTGTTAACCCTTCACGACTTCCTGGTTGAAAGCACATACAGATGGTGCAGCTCAATGGTTTGCCCGACCGTAGCTGCTATCTTGACGTGGTGGTCGGGTTTTCCTATCGTCCTGATCCAACCGAACGATATTGGCTGGAACATATGTTTCTGAAGGTTCTACCATGCCATGCAGGTCGATCTGAGAACGATGAGACTAAAACCAGCTACTCAAGGTCCGAGGGCGAAGTCGTACTGCTGACTGTGATGGAGGAGTGTGACAGCAGTAAGGTGTTTCCTTCGGACAACCAGCATCTGCAGCGATGCTGCCTTCTCACAAGGAAGGAAGGTGTTAGAAAAGGTCGACCCTAACAATGTCACACCTCACCCTACCTTACGGATTTCCGTCTCCGGCGGTAAGGGTGCTAACTAAGGGCTTTTAGGAGCGGAGCTAATACTCAAATAACCCTTCATAAAAACGCTTTGCGTGACCGGCCTCAAACAGTTGTCCCTTGGGCTCTGCGATCAAGCACCCAGGTCTCTGAGACTAACACTAATCTACCTTCCTTTTCAGGTCGCTCAAGAAACAACCTTCCACGGTGTGGGCAGCCGAGAAGTGACAACCGCCCTCATACCCGTAACACACCAGATCGAATTGGTCAAAATCAAATCCTTCCTACACACCCCCCCACATACCTCTCTTCTCTCCACAACTAACTCAATGGTTTGACACGTTATCAGACAGTTCAAAACAGAAGCCACTAGCGGTACCTTAGTTCATTTTCTTTAAAAGTAACTTCTTTAACTAAACAGATTCTTTCTGATTTATTTGTATTGTATTTTCGCCTAACTGAACTGTTTCATTCTCATAAACTAGTTGACATTCATTTTTTTTACAATTGTACTCACTATTTTTTTTTCTCTATCTCGTTACAATTTCATTTTTTTATTGGTACGTTTCTTGTACTAATATATTTTTCTTTCAAAAATAAACAGCTGTTAGTTTCAAGATGAAAAAGGTTTGAGTAGATCGATTATTAAATTGTACCGAATTATATAATTACGCCATATCGTTAAAAACAAACAAACTGTTTATGAACTGAATAAAAATTTTCTAAGTATCAAGCACATAGTAAGAGATAGAAAGAAGATTCTAGATTTTTACAGCTTAGATATTGAATAAAAAAAGGTTTAATCGTTCGTGAGTGAAACTGGCCGTTCTGGGTTTGATTACCGTTGGTGGGGATGTGTGGTGGATGTACACTGTGATTGATTGGATGAAACAGTCATCTAGTGTTCTTAGGTTTTTGACGGTCGCCTAATATTGATCGATTCATGATTTCAATGAAACTTAACGATATTTTATTAACATACTCAGTATTCTATTTGACATTTTTATTGGAGAGCGTTTAGTTTCTCAAAAAAAGTCAAGTACATAAACAGTATTAATAATCACACTCATCAATATCTATCAGCATATAGATGTATGTGCATGAGCTGAGATAAGATACTATTAATATGCCCAAACTGAAGTAGGTAGTTTCGTCAGATGACCTTACAGCCGATAAAGCGTAGTCCACAAGGCAATAAAAAGATGCAACCCAATTGTAGTCGGTGATCAAAATACATTTGTTCATGATAAGTCACCTCGGGATCCTGGTGGTCATGTACACCGTCGAATTAATGTAAAGGTTTTCTAAATACCCCTAAGTGGACACATAGTATTATATCGACCAAGCCAATTAAGTTGAAGAATATTGACTTTCGTCTTTACTCTTGTAAAAGGATCACATCCATTAGAAAGTAGTAGATAGGACTACTCGCTTGAAGATAGTTATGACAAAAAAAGTGACCGGATTTAGACATTTCGCGCGCGAGAGAGAGAGAGAGAGAGACAGTAGACTCTTCTAACTTTAGACCAAGACAAAGTATTTTGGGGACTAACTCCGGTGAGAGAACGATGATCGGCATATTCAAAATACAAAATACAGACGAAGTACGCAGAACTTCGTACGTAAGTATATCAGTTCAGGTTGCCATACCATCACATAAGCACAGAGACGCAACTGTCAGTTCAAATCCAAGAGTGATAGTGATAGTAGAAGTATTAGCAGTAATGGAGAAGATTAAGGAGCGAAGATATGATTCAAAAAGTATAATTCAGTGAGATAAATTTAGAAGGAGAAAGGTAGAGATTATGAGGAATTCCGTAGATTAGAATTAGAGAGAACACAGACAGTGGATGCACCTGCGCCATTGCAAACGATTCTGAGCCATGACGTTGTTCAAGGTCTCTAACCATCGGTGACTTTGGTCTCGCAGACCCCAACCAAGTAGCTTACATCTACCAACATGACTCAGTAGTCCACTTGTCAGTGACTTCATGGATTTCTGCCATGTTTTTCATTGAAGAGATAATTAATCTGCACAATCAAGAAGGGCCGCCAACCGTTGTAGACATACAAGTAACTTGTATTTTGATTCGCTATTACTGGGTGGGGTAATTAGAAAGTGCCAATAAACCGCAACATACACACCTCTAGAAATATCGAAGAGTTTGTTAACAGTACCCTTTAGCATAGAATTACGGTATTGACTGAAAACCAAGTGGAAAAAAAATGTAAAATGTAAATAGCATACTTTTCTGTATTGTATTTGTCGAGGAATTGTAGCTCCTTCTTAATAGTAGTAGTAGCAGTAGTAGTAGTAGAGCTGTGTTCTTTTGTCCAGGTGGTCGGTTCTTTATGAAATCCTTAATGCACTAACCATTGATAAATTCAAGTACGTTGTGTTCTTGTAGACATGAGTAGACTAATAATCTTGAAATATCCTTTGACTTTCTGCAAAATATTACAAAACGAAACGATGTGTGCGCTGAGGATGTTGTTTAATGATGCCATGAAAGCTTTATGACTAAATAAATCCTAAATCGTTACGCCTGCACGTAAACATGTCAATTTTGATATGCTTGAACTATTACAAGTTTACCTGAGTCGGAAAACTCGAACAAGGATCGATGATCCGACAACATGACAGGCTACTCTTATCCGATTTTCCCAACTCTCATCAAGTAAAAGAAGTAGAACGTGTATTCTACAAGCATCCAGTAAGTACAAGGTCCAAGTCCCAAAGAAGGCAAGGATACCAGACTGAGGATCCGGGTCCTTAAACGTTACAGATAATGCATATTTATACAGTTAGGCTGGATAGGAAACAACATTGAAGTCTGTGACAGTGATAGTTAGGATGACCAATGGGAAACAACATTTGGAGTACGTGACATTGATAGCTAGGACGACCATAATATTGACCAGTAGAATTAGACTTACGAAAATAATTCTCTCAGGATATTTGATGAATATCCTAACACAAATAACCCCGTTTTTTTGAAACTAACCTTTAAAAATCACTCATAGGCAAGGATAAATTGTAAAGATAATAACGACTCACACAGTATACAATAAATATATATATCTTATAAATACGGTGACTCGCGTTCGAATCCAACAAGAAACATTAATCCCCTAAAAGACTATGATCATGCCTTACAAAAAACGAGTGCAAGCAGAGTTTCTTGCCAGTTGTCTCAAA
>OX103974.1:2302322-2388176 GCA_944470395.2 Schistosoma turkestanicum
ACCACGTAAAATTCGGTCCTTAGTTATTGCTTACTTGCAACATAAGTATTGTTTACGCAAATGAGGAGATGGAAAGCAAATATCTAGCTAGGAGCTGATACCGAGTTTATGAATACGAAAGACCAAGTTTGTAGAAAAGTTGGGAAAACATGATTTCAAACGAACGGTAAACATGGAATCCAGGATCCTGAGGTAACAAATTCAGAGTATGAATCCATTCTTGGTGATCGACTACCATGGAATTGAATCTTTTGACAGTGGATATTCCACATACGCATCGCAAATTTCATATACTGTTCGTCACTGATAACTGTTACTCGGTAACACTCAACAGAATATACAATTCAGAGGACGAATACGACGCGTTGATAACGTTTATTATCACACCACATTGATTAGAAAAACCACTGACATACTTCTCTACTACTATGGGATTTGAAGTGACAGTTGCGTCTGTGATAATATGTGATATAGCAAGCTGAACTGATGCCCACGTACATACGAAGTTCTACGTTGTTGTTGACTGTCTGACTGACTGACGTACGAAGCAAAAGAGAAATGATATTTTGAATACCGAATGAATAGGATGTACCTTATATGTATAGGAAAATAAATGAATCACTGGATTATTTCAATGACTAACATTAAAGCTAGTAGAATGAATATATATGCGTGTGCTGTCATCAATGCCCCAATCATAAATGCTCATAAAAGTGTTAAAATCGTGTAGACGAGCTGTTGCCATTTCAATGACTCTCTCTATCTGTTAAGTAAATATTACTAAGAGGTTCTAACCAATTTAAACGTAAACAAACTAGAATGTATTTTAACGTTTCTGAGCCATCGAAAAGAACGATTTGCTTATAGACATTAAAAGTCAATTGAATTGATCCTTGAAGTGTTCTGCTTATCGGTTCCAATCTCCTAGGTTGATGATTATGAATGAATGATACAGTCATTCTTTTTCAGAGATCATTTCGTTAACAAATGGATTTCTCATACCGATTACCTTGCTTGATAAGGCGGAACAATTGTCTACAATATATACCTACATATCATTGCTGCCTTTTCCATTGCTCTTGCTATTTTGTTTTCAATAGACCCTTAATACCATATTGGGAATCGAAACTGTTGAATGACAAGTAAAAAAAGGAGAAACTTTCTACAATCATAAGAATTTTTGTTACAAGAAATAAATCATTGTTAGACCACCGTTAGAAACCTGGAAGCACTGAAAAACAGCTGTTTCGTCCTATAGTATGGAACTACTACTCATCAGCCGTGCGCAGTCAGCGTAGAAGATATTCATAGGTTATAGATGTCTTCAAAGCAATACTGGTATATCCTGGGACAGCCGAGTAAGCAATACGGTCGTTAGGAAACGAGTACTAGGTAAGAATGGCAGATCAATAGATGAAGCATTGAAACTTCATCAGTTGAGGTGGTTGGGATATGTGTTACTAATGCCCAACCACCGACTGCCTCGACGAGCTATGTTTTGTGGTGTAGGAGTAGGTTGGAAGAAAGTTAAGGGCGGCCAGACCAAAACATGTCAGAAATCCATGAAGTCACTAACAAGTGGACTGAGTCATGTTGGTAGGTGTCGACTACCTAGTTGGGGTCCGTGAGACAATCGTAATCGATGGTTAGAAAGGCTGATTGACATGCCCTGGAATCGATTGGAATGGCGCAGGTGCATCCACTATTTGTGTTCCCTCAAATTATAATCTTCTGAATTCGTCAGCACCTCAACCCTTCTCCTTCTAAACTTATCTCACCGAATTATACTTCTCGAATAATATCCTCAAACCCCAATCTTCTCCATTACCAATAATACTCCTACTATCTCTACCACTATGGAATTCGAACTGACACTTGCTTCTCTGTGCTAATATGGTATGGCAACCTGAACTGATGTACGTGAGTATGTACGAAGTTCTACGTTGTAACTGACTGGCTGACCGAATCGTTCTATTTTAGGGCTGTTCAATTTGGTATAGATTGATTATGATAAGCAGTATTCCAGATCCGATCGCAATACGTGATAACCGTTCAAAATGGGCTACCTGAGCTACAAGGAAAGACTGAAATAGAAAGTCTATTTGGCTACCAAATCATATGTGCAAATATATATATATATATATATATATATATATATATATATATATGTCAGTCAGTCAGATGCAACGTAGAACTTCGTACGTAAGTACATCAGTTCATGTCGCCATACCACATCAGCACTGAGACGCCATTGTCAATTCAAATCCAATAGTAGAAGAGGTAGTAAGGGAATTAGAAGTAATCGGAGAGGTAAGGATTAGAAGATATTATTCAAGAAGTATGATTCAGTGAGAAAAGTTTAGAAAGTCAAAACTAGAGGTGTTGAAGAATCCAGAAGATTAGGATTTGAGAGAACACAGAGAATAAATGCACCGGTGCCATTGCGAACAATTTTGAGCCATGTCATCCAAGGTCTCTAACCATCAATTATTATCATCTCGCGGACCCCAACCAGGTAGTCGACAACTACCGACATGATTCAGATCACTCGTCAATGACTTTATGGATTTCTGACATGTTTTGGTTTGACCGACCCTAGCTTTCTTCCAATCTACTCGTACACTACAAAACAAAGCTCGACGAGGCAGTCGGTGGTTAGGCATACGTAACACATGTCCCAACCACCTCAACTGATGAAGTTTCACCACTTCATCTATTGATCTGCCATGTTTAACTAGTACTCGTTTCCTAATAACAGCGCTGCTTACTCGGTTGTCCCAGGATACACGAGCGATGCTTCGAAGACACCTATGATCGAAAACTAGTAACCGACGGATATCTTCTACTCTCACTGGCCATGTTTCACAGCCATATAGATAGACGGAGCGAACCACTGCACAGTAGACTCGTCCTTTAGTCAGCAAACGGATATCTCGCCTACGTCATAAGTGACGCAAGTTGAAAAAACCAATCGAGCCTTCTGTATCCGAGCTGAGATTTCGTCAGTCACCAGGCCATCAGAACTGATGAGACTCCCCAGATACGTGAAGCGGTCTACGGGTTCTACTATTCCATTCCCTATAAGTGGTTCAGGTGCCGATGCAACCCAATCTTAAAGCAACATTGTGCTTTTCGAGGGTGAGAACCGCATCCCGAACATGCTTGCATTGTTGCTTAGAGTGGTCAGAAGACTCTGCATTTTGTCAGCGTCTTCACCAAGTAGGACTATGCCATCAGCGTATTCTAAGTCAATAAGCGAGCCAGCAGGTAAACGGTCTACTCCGGAAAATTCAGACGAGGATAAGGTTATTTCTAGGAGCATGTCTATGACAAAATTAAACAAGAATGGAGAAAGTGGACATCTCTGACGAACACCGCTTGAAGTAAAGAATTCCGTTGACAGTTCGCCATAAGCTCTCACTCGACCAGTGGTGTTCGAGTAGAGAGCTTGTATGAGGTTAATGTACTTCTTTGGTACACCTTTCAATATATATTCCACCTAAAATAAGTGAAGCCATTTCTAGACTAATGATATGTATTCTCCCTGTTAGACATTTTCTGATGATCATCGGACTTTATTTGGTCACTTTTGATTAACTTAATTATATCAAGGGTTAAAATAGGTTTTCTTTCAAATAAATATAAGTATTCTTGAATTGTTCATGTGAAAATAGTTTTAGTACAATCTCATATCTTTGAGTTTTAATTTGAATTATAAAACTTATTTGTAAACTTTATCAATAATCCATATTGATTATTATCGTGTAATGAGTTTCATTTAAAAAAAAATTCTCATCAGAAACTTTGACCTAAAATTCAATTCACTGTATAATAAACTACAACTGTTCAAAGTGGCCAGAGTTAGTGACATTAACATCGTTAGATACCGCTGGTTCAGTGATCATCTAGAGGTTATACGTTCTCGTGCAAGATCTAAGGTCCTGCATTTGAACCCTGCGGGTAGCAGGAATCGTGTATGTACACTACTGAGTCAGTCAGTCATTTAGTTACAACGTAGAACTTCATATGTACGTACATAAATCAGTTCACGTCGCCATACCGTATTAGCACAAAGATCGAATTGTCAATTCAAATCCCATAGTAGTAGTAGAGGTAGTAGTGAAGATAAGGGACCAAAGACATGATTCAAGGAATATAAACTAGTGAAATAAACTTAAAAACAGAAAGATAAAGATGATGATGAAGAATTCTGAAAGATTAGAATTTGAAAGAACACAAAGGCATGGATGCACACCTACGCTACTGCAAACAATTTAAACCGATATCATTTCTCTCCACTGAATGATATCAACTTATAATAAAAACATTAAATGGAACTTAACGTAATGATAACTAAAAATCATCCTCATTTGTGAAGTACACTATTTGTCAAGTGCACCACTATATAGAACAACCAGTACAAATTGTGTATGTATGTTAAACGATGGAAACTTTACAAAAAAATTATGCTATTTTCTATTTGAATTACAAACAAATTGTGGTGCGAGGTACTTATAAGTAGTATATGACGTGAGTGTCAACGTAATGTCAGGCAGCAGAAGATGGAGGAAGATCAAGAAACGAAGAGTTAGAAGAACACAATGGAATTTGTATGAAACGGATGAATAGTAACAATGGATTGATGTTTTGCAACAGCAACAGTCCAGTTCGATATGATGAACTGATATTTTGCAAATGAACAATTTACGATATGGTTTTCCTATTTTACTGAGTAACTCTGTAATTTTCGTCAAATACAATTCGGTTGCCCCACCTGTGTTCTCCTTTACTACACAAGGATACACGAGAAATGGTTTTGAATAGAGAGAATGAAAACTTATGTATGAAAGGATATTGGAACATCTCCAATCACTCAGTGAGTCAGTGAGTTACAACATAGAACTTCGTACGTACGTACATACATCAGTTTAAGTTGCCATAAAACATTAGCACAGAAAGATACAATTGTCAATTCAAATTCCTTTGTAGTAGAAGTAGTTGAAGTATTAGCTGAAATTGCAGAGATTAGGGTTCGATGATATTATTCAAGATAACCAGAACCCTTCCACGATGTAGGCAACCGGGAAGTAACATACGCCTTCACACGCATAAAAACACAAGAGACCACATCGGTTAGAATCAAATCAAATCCTTTCCAATCACTGATTGTGCAGATACCGACTAGATAGTAGGCGACTAAAATACATCAGTCAGATCATCGGTTAGTGATTTCCTACGTCCCAGCTTCCTACTACTCCACTTACCAGTGGAGGTCTAGGTCGCTTAGTGGTTAAAGTCAGATGAAACATGTTACCTGTTTACCTCAGTTACATGAAAATCCACAAGTTTATCAATGTACTGGCCGCTTCTGTATAGTGAGATGATAGAGAAAATTTGTAGCTCAGGTGGGTGATTGTGGTGGTGTTTCGATCTCTGGGGTGGATCTTTTGGTTGTTAAGCTCATATCAATACATACGGACAATTTTGGATATACATTCGATTGGAACAACGTTCAAATACCTGGATAGGGGGAGGGCTACGAACACTACAGAATTTTTAGAAGCTTGACACACTCAGGTCAATCAGCAATCAACAAACACATCGTACATTGACCCAACTTATCACCCAATCAGTCAAATCATAAACAAACATAGGATCAAGAAACAGATCAAAAAGGGGATACAATCAAAAACAAAAGTGCAAACAACGACAACTTTAAGGTCAATAACAGCCAATCAAGATCGGGATTAACAGAACAACAACCTACGAGTCAAAAGCACATTGGAGAAATCCGAAACTACTTCACTTCTTCTATCTTAAGTTTATGCTGATGATGTTGTTCAGAAGAAGAAGAACAATGAAAGCTTCAGAGAACCAGACACCACCACTTTTGGTCATTCACATTGGTCATTCAATCTCTGAATAGTCTCCAATGATGAAATTGTCACTGTACCAACTGACAGATTCGAAAATTTAGCGGAAAAATAAATCTTTATATCATATTACAAATAAATCCTAATTTCCGGATAAATAAACTCGTTCCAGCCTAAGACATTTACAGAATATATGTGTATATATAAACAGAATGTGTCATTTTCAACGCACATCCACCTCCTCCTTTACATCATATGACAGTGTTTCACATGTGATAGGTGGATAAAGGGATGAAGAAATTTTCGAAACTAATCACATTACAAAGTAATGAAATATTAATATTCACAAAGTTTTCATATGAATAGACTAATAATTAGGAATTTGACAGTGGGTCTAATGCAGATTGGGAAGGCACGGATCGAAAAATCAAGGGCAGTGCATTTCTCTACATTTTGAATTAAAGCTGTTGAATGACAAGTAAAAAAAGAGACTCTTTCTACAATCATAAGAAGTTTTTTACAAGAAAAACATCCTAAAAGTATGCTGATCATGACAATTGAATAAAAATTGTACTAGAACATTCGAGAATATCACTATTTCGAAACAAAAACATTTAATTTTTTAGAAAAAAAATTGATCTTTCAACAGTAGTTTAATTGGACGGTAATTTCTAATCATAGAATAATATGAGTTGAAGCTAAACGGAAAAAACTAAACACAACTAGAACACATTGAAATCATGAATGAATCAGATTGTGTTAGACTACTGCTACTACTATGAGAAACCTGGAAGCGCTGGAAAAACGGCAGCATCACTGACGAACAAGGTAGACCTGATGTAGATGTGAAGGTGCGGATCGGCAAAGCAAGGGTTGCATTTCTACAATTGATCAACATCTGGAACTTAAAACAACTATCAACCAACACCAAAATCAGAATTTTCAATATAAATGTTAAAACAGTTCAGTTTAATGGGGCGAAAACTTGGAGAACTATGAAGGACATCATCCACAAGAAACAAGTGTTCATAAACAGTTGTCTATGCAAAATACTTCGGATTCGTTGGCCAGACACCATCAGCAACAACCTACTGTGCACGAGAACATACTAGACTCCAGCGGAGGAAGATATCAGGAAGAAGCGGTGGAAGTTGATAGGACACATACTGAGGAAAGCACCCAAATGAGTCATAAGACAAGCCCTCACTTGGAGTCCTCAGGGTCAAAGGAAAGGAGGAAGACCTAAGAACCACATTACGCCGAGAAATCGAGATAGACATGATAATAATTAACAGCAATTGGACGGAACTTGAAAGGAAGGTGTGGAACATAGTAGGCTGGATGAATTACAAATCATTGCCACAATTGGTTAATCTTAGTAAATCGAACTTATTTGTTCTAACTTAAGATGTTGGGTGGTTGGAGACAGTTGTCCGGAGGCCATTAGAAACCTGGGTGCACTGGACGACCGAGCATCCAAGACAACCGCTCAGGAGAATCTAAACCAGGACCTTCGATCTCGCGTACGAACGCTTAGGCTCTACACCAGAGTCGACACCCAACTTTGATCAATCTAAGGATTTTGCGTTACTTCATCGATCGTCTTAGTATTATTGGTACACCAAACAACTTTCACATGCGAGCTAAATCAAGATCCATTTTTAAACAGTACAGAAAATAAAATTAACTCAAAATGTTAAAGAGAATAACTAATAGAACCAAAATAAGTAGTTAGTATGAATTTTTGATATAGAAACAACTGAATCAACCAGCCAGCCAGTCAGTAACAACGTCAAACTTGGTCTTGTGAGTCAGTCAGTGAGTAGAACTTCGTATGTACATACATCAGTTCAGGTTGCCATAGCTTACAGTCAGTCAGTCAGATGCAACGTAGAACTTTGTACGTAACTACATCAGTTCATGTTGCCATACCACATCAGCACAGAGAAGTAATCGTCAATTCAAATCCAATAGTAGAAGAGGTAGTAAGGGAATTAGAAGTAATCGGAGAGGTAAGGATTAGAAGATATTATTCAAGAAGCATGATTCAGTGAGAAAAGTTTAGAGAGTCGAAACTAGAGGGGTTGAAGAATCCAGAAGATTAGCATTTAAGAGAACCTGCATTAGCGGTGCAGTGAGAAAAGGGAGTGTGAGTAGAGTTAGTCGTAGAGATAAGAGAGACATTAGGGGGTGTAAGAAGGATTTGATTTTGACCAATTTGGTCTCGCGTGCTGTTACGGGTATGAGGGCGGTTGTCACTTCCCGGCTGCCCACACCGTGGAAGTGCCATAGCTTACAAAGAAAAAGATTGAAGTGATGAGGAATTCCGAAGGTTAGGATTTGAGAGAACACAAAGAATGAATGCAACAGCGCCATTACAAACGGATTTCAGGCATTGTAGTTCAAGGTCTCTAACCATAGGTTACTATCACCTTGTGGACCCCAACCAAGTCCAGATGTCGGTGACTTCATGGATTTCTGCCATGTTTTGGTTTGGCCACCGCTAGCTTTTTCCCAGCCTACTACTACCACTGCATCATACAACATCGCTCGTTGAGACAGTCGTTGGTTAGGCATGCGTAACACACATTCCAAACGCCTCAACTGACGAATAACCACTACTTCATCAATTCATCTGCCATTATTACCTATTACCCTTTACCTAACAGCAGCGCTTCTTACTCGATTGTCCCAGAATAACACAAGCAAAGCTTCAGTGACACCTATGGTTGAAAACTGGTAACCTATGAATATCCTCCACTCTTATAACGGCCATGCTTCATAGCCATATATTTCATGAGGCTCTACTGAGAGTTGATGATTGGTGCTCTGTAGACTACTTTTAACTAGAGGAAATCAGTAGTAAATTGCCTTTCATTCATAGAATTCAAGTACTGAAATAAATCAATTTTATTTGTCGAAAAAAAACAGCACTTGATTAATGTCCAACTCCTAGGTGTGTGTGTGTGCGTGTGTGTATGTTGACAACAAACGCAACGGTGTATTTCACGTTTATACATTTTGAACCATATAAAATACATTCAATTTTAATTAAACTCGATATACGAACACAGTAGTACGTGTTCAGCTTTATATTCAACCTAAAATAATAAGGACTACTAGGTTTGATCTTTTAAGAGCTACAATTGAACATCATTTAGATAGTTGAAAACCTCGAAAACATAACTAAAGGAGTACATCGTTAGTGTTGTGTCTTTTATCAATGTTATTTAGAATATAAGACAGAAAAACTGTAAGAATAATATTAGTATTTTTGAATATGGAGTGGCAAAATGATAGATCAGCTTTAGTACTGTGTCCTGACCGTCACAGATATTTCGATGTGGTGGTCGGACCTGCCTGTCGTGATGATCCAACCAAGCTACGTTGGCAGGATTACATGTTCCCTTAGGTCTTAGCATGCAAGGCAGGTCGATTACGGAACAGTATGACTAAAAGCAGCTACTCAAGGTCTGAGGGCGAAGTTACACTGCTGACTGTATAGAGGTGTGACAGCAGTAAGGTGTTTCCGTCGGACAACCAGCATTTGCTACTTTCCCACAAGGAAGGAAGGGGTTAGAAAAGGTTGACCCTGAGAATGTCACACCTTATCTTGCCCCGTGAATTTCTGTCTCTGGCGGTAAGGCTGTTTCAAGAGCAGAGCTAACACATTAAAAACTTCCTGTAAGAAGGCCATGCGTGACCGGCCTCGAGCAGTTGTTCATTGGGCTCTGCGATCGCGCTCCCAAGTCTCTCAAACCAACAGTAATCCAACTTCTTTTTCAGGTTCCTCAAGATAAACTTTGTGTATCTGATAACCCCACTTCTGCTTCTCGTGGCCTCCCTGTTGTAGGTATTGCATTGACTTAGAGCAGAACTAGCTCTCTTAGACTGGATCCTAGTAGACAGTCGTTTGTGCGCTATCCGACTAAACAGCACAGTAAGGACTCGGAAAGACAGGGACATTCGCTGTCGCTTCTTCGTCGTATCTGCCTGCGCTCCCAGTGAATGCAGTTCAGACGAGGTAAAAGATGAGTTCTACAGGAAGCTTTCGGACCTTCTCCAAAAAGTTCTACTTAATGATAGCAAAGTTAAGAGTACATTTCAGGGGCAACAAGAAAAACAGTAAGGCAACCATGTAAGTGATGCCCATCCCGATGCAGCTTATCAATGAGATCCCAAAGCTGTGGAAACAGCAGTGATTTCTGCCAGTAAGGTTAGGAAAAAACAGCGGATTTTAGTAGCATCTACAGAACTGATAGATGCTTTAACTAATATAATGTCTAAAATATTAGACTTAATAATACTTCGACGCCTAATTAAAGCTCATGAAGAGCATACTCAAGAAAACCAGGCTGGTTTCAGACCTGGACATGGCTGTATAGATCATTTATTCACATTGTCAGGTCTTAGAGCATAGACACACATTCAGTCGTCCCACAACAGTTGTATTTCTCGACCTTAAGGCGACATTTGATGCCGATTGTGAGATTATATGACAGTGTTCATCATTTAAGGGAGTACCAAAGTATTAGATTAACCTTGTACAAGCTCTGTGCTCAAACACTGCTGGTTGAGTGAAAGCTTATGGTGAACTGTCATCTGAACCGATTACCTCGGGCGGTGTTCGTCAGGAGTGTTCACTTTCTCCATTCCTATTCACCTTTCCTACAGACATGCTTCTAGAGATAACACTTCCACTAAGAGTTGACATTCTACCAGGAGACTGGCTTGTCGACTTAGAACATACCAATGACATAGCTCTACTTGGTGAGGGTGCTGACAAAACGCAGTCTTCTGACTAACCTAAGCAACAACACAAGCATAGCCAGGATGCGATTCGCTCCCTCAAAACGCGAAATGTTGCTTCAGGATGGGTTTGCATCGGCACCTGAAATAGTGATATGGGGTGATGACCGTGCTGACCGCTTCACTCATTAGTCTAGACGGCCTGGTGTCTGACGAAATCTCAGCACAGATACAGAAGGCTTGACTGGCTTTTGCTAACTGGCGTCATTTATGGTGTAGGCGAGATATCAGTTTGCTAACGAAAAGACGAGATTACTGTGTAGCAGTTCACTCCGTTCAACTACATAGATGTAAAATATGGCCAGTAAGAGTGCAGGATATTCGTACGTTACTGGTTCCCGATCATAGATGTCTTCAAGGCATTGCTCATATATCCCAAGAGCATAAGGTAAGAAGTTCTGTTGTTAGGAAAAGGGTAAGATAAGATAAGATAGTAGAGGTATTAATGTTAATAAAGAAGACTAGGGTTCGAAGATATTATTCAAGAAATATAATTCAGTGAGACAAGGTTAGAAAGACAAAGGTAAAGGTGCTGACGATTCCAGAAGATTAGGATTTGAGAGAGCTCAAAAAGTGGATGCACCTGCGCCATTGCAAACGATTTTGAGCCATGTCGTTCAAGGTCTCTAACCATTGATGACTTTCGTCTCGCGGACCCTAACCAGGTAGCCTACATCTACCAACATGACTCAGTCCACTAGTCAGTGACTTCATGGATTTCTGCCATGTTTTGGTATGGCCGCCCCTAACTTCCTTCCAACCCACTCCTACACCACAAAACATAGCTCGTCGAGGAAGTCGGTGGTTAGGCATACGTAACACATGTCCCAACCACCTCAACTGATGAAGTTTCACCACTTCATCTATTGCTCTGCCATGCTTACCTAGTACTCGTTTCCTAACGACAGCATTGCTTACTCGGTTGTCCCACGATATACGAGCAATGCTTCTTAAACATCTATGATCGAATACTAGTAACCTACGAACATCTTCTACTCTTAACGGCCATGTTTCACAGCCATATAGGAGAACGGAACGAACTGCTGCGCAGTACACCCGTCCTTTGATTAGAGAACGGATATCACGCCTACGCCATAAGTGACGCAGGTTGGCAAAAGCCAATCGAGCTTTCTGTATCCGAGCTGAGATTTCGTCAGTCACCAGGCCGTCAGCACTGATGAGACTCCCATAATGGCAGATGAATCGATGAAGTAGTGAATTTTCATCAGTTGTGCTTGGAATGTGTGTCACATATGCCCAACCAACGACTGTCTTATCGAGCGATATTGTATCATGCAGTGGTAGTAAGCTGGGAGCGACCAAACCAAAACATGCAACGAATCCATGAATTCACGGACAACTGGACTGCGCCATGTTAGTAGGTGTAGAATACTTGGCTGGGATCCGCGAGGTGATAGTAACCTATAGTTAGAGACCTTGAACTACATGACTGAAAACTGTTTGGGGTGGCACAGTTGCATTCATTCTTTGTCTTCTGTCAAATTCTAATCTTCTGAATTCCTCATGACTTTCGTCTTCCTCTTGTCGAATTCACTTCACTGGATTATACTCACTGAGTAAAATTTTTGAAACCTAATCTTTCTGATTACTGAATACACTTCTACTACTACTGGATTTGAAATAGCAATTCCATCTGTCTATGCTAATGTGGTATGACAACTTGAACCGATATATCTACGTACTAAGTTCAACGTTGTAACTAACTGACTATAGTATTTTGTTCCACTGTGACCATATCAGGGGATTTCAATGATGATAATCTAGCTAACCAGTTCCAAGAAATTCTTTAGATATGAATAATATAATTAGCCCAGTAATCCAATTTAGATTTCACAACTCAATATGCGAGGACTGATGATAATGCTTTGCTGAGAAAACTAAAATAAATGTAACATTATTCAGAAGTGTATGTCCATGGCTGAAATCCAGGTACTGCAATTATTACGCTGCTATTTCACTAGTGTAAAAGCTAGGGAACTCTTGACAAATGTCAATAATGAGGACAGCTGAAATGCGGGTTGTCAGTATTCTATACAAATAAATGTCCCGGTGATTTCACCTTAACCTTTCTGATAAAATCTGTTACCCATAATAACGGTGAATGATACGATCAATAACTAACTATAAACAAATAGAGGCCCTGCATATTAATGAAAAGATTGGTCATACTAATGACATTCTAAAACCCAGTCAACGAAAAGCTTTACATAGACAACCATTATTTAGGGAACATAATACAGCAATCAATACTGATAAGTCACTTCAGTCCGATATAAGATAGTAAGCTATAGTGTCCACAAATTCTATATACATGACAACAGTAACACGTGTAATCTTGCTTCGAACTATTTTCGTATGATGAACCATTCGTGTTTTAGGTATTATTACCAAGGTTTAACTTGATAATTTTAAATAAATTAAGCATTGAATGAATTGGCAATAACTTTTAATTTTTCTACAGATTGGGCAATTACAAATATAGATTATTTTTATCATTCGCCTTATGATTGTAACAAGACGATATTTAGTGATGACATTTTGCCTAAACAGGTGGAAAGTACTGCACACGGGACAACTCTGCACCGACACAGTGGATACGTGTGGACAGAGTCACTGACAAGTGGACTAAGTCATGTCGGTAAGTGTCGACTACCTGATCGGGGTCCGCGAGATGATAATAATCGATGGTTAGAGACACCGAATGACACGGTTCAAAACCGTTTGCAGTGGCGCAGGTGCATTCATTCTCTGTGTTCTCTCAAATACTAAACCTTTTAATTCCTCATCACTTTCTAATCCTAATCTCTCCGATTACTGCTGATACCTTTACTATCTCTACTACTATGGGATTCGAATTGCCTGTGGTAATGTGGTACGGCAACATGAACTGATGTACGTAGTTTCACGTTGCTTTTGATTTTGCATAAACAAAAAAATGGAAATAGCGAGACATAGTAGCACTAAATATTCCCAGCTGCTTCTATATTCCTATCAATCATTTCTAGAAACTGGGTAAGAATCATAAGAACAATCGTTCTTTATAATCAAAAACTTGAAAGGAATTACTAATTTCAAATAATCTTTATCTTCGTACTTTTGAGAGAAGTATTGATCTCACAGCTTTTTTTACTAGGAAGAACAAGTCCGGAAAGTTTGATATTACGCGAAGACATTGGGTCTTCGATTACATACAAAACATCATAAGTAGCGTAAATGTTTTAAACACCTAGTGAACAAAGGTGAAATAACTAGCATGCTAGTTAAAAATCAAGGAACTTAAAGGAATAAACAGATATAAAACAATGAAACACTGTTAGTAGTGACAAGATTTTGACTCAAATAGTGGAAATATGATTAGAATTTTTAAAACCGTCTCTATCTATAGATTTCATCATTTGTTAATCGCTGACCGCTTTTTAAACCTGAACAGCATACGCACTGGAGGACTGAGAACTCGAAAAGATAGATTAAGAATGAAGCACTGGACATGATAATTGTTTTAGATAGATTAACTTGCTCGTAATATTTCAGTAAACCAGGCAGTAAAATACTTTGTTTGCCTTAGATTTATTCGAGCCGGGGTAGGGTTCACTTAACACTATCCATGAAGGGCGTATATGAAAAACCCTAAAGAAGTTGTTGCTTAGGTGACGAGGTCACGCTCTAAAAAGAAATGATCCTTCTGTGTGGACAGAAGACTAATTTGAGATAACTTAATCCATCTAAAACTACAGTTAAACATTACTAGGTCTTATGTCCATTACATTTACAAAACGGTTATCGAATAGGTGTAAACAACAGTACAAAATCGTTGGAAAACAGCAGCCAATACAGAATATTGCTGTGAAACCAACAATTGATAACACTGACATTAAAACGATAGGATAATCCTAGCCCAGTCATTTTACTAAAAGACTCTTTACCTATAATCCTTACGAAATAAACAGAATCAAACACTAAGTATGGATGCCAAAATGATGCTTCAGATACTTTGTGAAATAAAACTTGAACTATGAGGACTATTGTGAGGAAGTCGGTAGTAATTCGAGATTTGACACGACAGATATATTGGGTAAAGTCAAATGGAAAAGAAACCAGTTTTCTAGTCACAACAGGGCGCTGTTAAACGACTGCAAAAACAATTACTTCACGTCAAATAACCGTTAAGCAAATAAAAATATTTAAGGCTACAGCTTATTAGTATGAATTTTAAAGCAATTTGCATTAGAATAGCTTAAGCAACTCAGTTGCGACAAACAAACACTGACTAACAGAGAAAACGACTTGCTAAGTAAATTTTATTTACTCGAATTTAACTCAGGCAGCTGGACCACTGGATCACAGGCAAGGAAATTACAATTAAGTAAAATAATAGGTTTCTCAGGGCGCATCCAACCACACAAAAAAATGAAATTATGGAAACGCGAAACTAAATGCCGGTTGCGGTTGTACAAAAAATAGTTATGTACAAAAACAAATTAATGTGATTACTGTTATTCAAGTTTCGTGATTACACATCTTCCTCGTACCAGCTCTCTTCAACACAAGCACGAACGCGTTTCTCATATTCACGTCTATTTTCCACATAAAGTTGAGCTGCCATACTGTTAGCCGGAGAGTTAGGATTCGGTTCATCCAAAAGGGACTGAATAGATGTTAATATGGCTAGAACATCATAAGTAGGACTCCATGCACTGGAAAGGATGTCTAGACATATACTACCATCCGTATACACATTAGGATGAAACATTTTAGATGTGAATACAACTCTAGGAGGCTTGTTAGGATAGTCTTCTGTAAAGTCTAGACGAAGCCTAAATGTCCCATCTTCGAAAGCAGTGTCGTCCGGTCCAAAAATAACAGCATTCCAAACCATAACATTGTCTTCAACTGGAGAGCCACAAATACCAGGAGGCGGATCGGACTGTAGGCGTTTCAAATCACGCAGAAGTCGTCTTTGAGCAGGGGTTGTCATTTCTAGAACAAGGTTTTCATCATAAATGTCAGAAATGCAACCTATACTTGGGCCCAAATTAGGATCGTAACCGAAAAATATCTCAAAGCCCCGCCTGTATGTCAGACGTTAGAGAAACAACAACTCTCTTGTACAAATGGCGAGAATTACTTGCACGTAAGCAGTTATTGCTTACTTTACTAATTTAGCTATATAGCTTTATGAATAAGCCAAAAAGCTGTGAAAAAATCCTGAAATTCTAGGAAGTTCTGATATTTAGTCTTCAGTCGTAAGAATAATCCCTCAGTCCAATATACAATATCTTCTTCCTGATCTTCCGACACGGTTCCACGTGTTTGATAGTGTCAAATGGATGCATGTCTAGCTACTCGACCTCACTAATTCTAGTCAGTTGGCAGTGGTTTGTGAGTTTGTGTGTCCCGTGATTTTAATGAATACGTCTGTTTCAGGGCAATAGGGCTTCTGGATACCAGCAGCTATCACGTTACCAGGTCGGAGATCAGTGAATTGAAATGTGAAGAATAATAATGTGAAAACTCTAATGCCAATAAGAAGAGGATTTCAGAACTCGGTAAATAAATATTAATTATTAATCGGTACTGAAGATTGTGCGAGAGAATTGAAGTACAGGCAATGGATAGGAAACAGAGATAATAGGCGAAATAGATTAAGTTGGTGATCTGAAGTGGCAATCATAACGACTAGCAAATCTCAAGGCATGCATCAGGTACAGCTTATCCACGAGTGAGAGGATAATGAGTAAGTACGTACGTGTTTATCATGTCTCTTCTTAAGGCTGTTTCACTGAGGGGGCTATGGTGACCTCCGTTGGATGAGCATTCCAATTAGCAACGTTTCTTAACGGGAAAAAGTATGCATAAACCTAAGTGTTCGCTCTTTGATGCGAAATTTTTCAAGGACTGTGTAGAGTGGAGTGGTGTTGATGCATCTGTAAGGTGCTCAAGGTGGAATGGTTTGACGTGTTTAATATGTTGTAATAATCAGGTCACCTCTGATTCTCCTGTAACTCAGTGGGACTAGTTCCAATCTTTGGAGTCTCTGTTCGTAAGTTTTATTTTGCAATCGCACCGCCCATTTCGTTGCTCCTCTGTGCACTTGATCCAAGCGAGTAATGTTTGCGACGACATTGCGAACCTCAAGGTGTAGGCGCACATTTGTCTTAAGCAACGTTAAGAATAACTGTGGGTGATAGCACCAATTTGTCTTCGCCTAAAGTGAAGGGTTGGAATTGCTTTGGCTGCATCCCCTTTATCGTTCGAACTGGTGTGGAGGCTTTCATTGGTTAGTAAACCAAGATCATGCTCCGAGGAGACACCAGGGAGTGGTTTTCAACCGAGAGTGTAAATCGTTTGCGTCATATAGGGCAGAGTGTACATGACGTGACATTTCGGCTGGTTTAGTTTTGAACCGTTTTTCACTGCCCATTCCTCAACGGATGTAAGGTCGTTTTGGAGCTCAGCTGAACCCTCTTCGCTCCTAATGGATCACAAGATATTTGCATCGTCTGCGTAGATCGATGCCACGGAGCTGACTTTGTCTAACAGGTCGTTAATAAGTATCAGGAAGAGGAGTGGACCTAAGATGGTCCCCTGCCAAACCCTCGAGGTTGAGATTCACTAACTCGAGTGCACTCTATTTATCTCGATACGAAACTTTCTATTCTCAAGGCGGCTTCTAAGCCAAGACAGGGGTGATTCAGTGAAGCCCATTACTGCAAACGTGCAATTAGGAGTGCTTGGGGTACTGTACCGAAGGCTTTTGTAAAGTGAAGAAATATTGTGGTTGTGAACGATAGAAAGGAAGCTTTTGCCTAACAGGCTTTATATCTAGTAGCAATGGATCACATTTTCCTCAAGGCCGGAACCTAAGAGGACTTCTGAAAAGTCTTTTGGGCCACCTCCAGTGTTTGACCTTTTTATTTCGTATTCCAATGAGGAGTCTTGAAAGTATTCACATATAGGGCTGATAACACATTCGGATAAGGAGTTTCAATCATTGTTCAGTCTCTGAATAATTCAGAATTTCACTATCTGTTTACGTTGTCTCGGATTTTAAAACTTCTTGCTTTAGCGTCGAAGATAAGTAGTTCCGGAGGGAGCAAATAAGTGTGACATGAAAGAGCTAAAACTCACTATTTAATATACGGAATGCCAATGCAATTTTATATTTTCGGATGTCAGTTGATCTAATGTTGGTGTTGCATATCTTAAATAATGATTTGAGTTTCTTACTCTGAAAGTAAAGTTAACAATTTTGACACCTTTACTTTCACACACGATTAGCATTATTCGTTTTGTTTGTACTTCTCGCTCTTATTTTTTTGACAGTTTTATGTGGTTTAAAATCTGTTGCTATATTAAATGGGTGTTTTTGTTGTTATTATTCAGTTGATCGCTTTGACTTTATTCGTTGAGGTATTTTGTATAATCAGCAATAAGGTTGCTTGCAAATGTCAGACAAACTTGAGAAAATTCATGAATATACAGATTTTTACTAAAGGCTATATTATTCTTGATGTTTCAATCTTCAGATCTTCCCTTGAGCGGAAAATCTGAAGCAACAACATCTCCGGAGAAAGCGTCGTCTTTCTAACGCCACTGGAAACTGGCTGTCCTCTATCTACTATTTGGCCACATACTCTGATAAAACTATACAGCTATTATGGGTCGGGTCCCAAAAATCAACATTTGCGGCTTAACTTCTAGCGGTCAAGAACCCATACAGCCTGCGAAACGTCATCTAGTTTGCGTTGCATGCAACTCTATGGGCACATATAACCATATGAGTTTCTGAATGATTATCGTCAGTTAACGGATGTGTCATATAATCTATTGAATCGCCAATAGTACCATCTAGTTACCGATTGTCCTTAGTATGAGCATACTGTTCTTACATTTCCTCGCGTACCATGAAAAACACACTACCACTGCTACGTCCTAAAAGCTCATAGTTTGTCTGAAAAACCCTTTTGTCTATTATGTTAATTCGCTATACAGCAGTGATCCCTGACCAAAAGCATATAAGATGTAACAGCCTGATAAGCTTGTAATATAAAACTTGCAGAAAATTTTTCTCAACAGAATGTGAAATAAAGAGCCCGGAGAAGTACATGAAATTTTATCCTGCTATCAGTTTAAGTGGGCCTAACATAGGGAAATGATGGACGAATGAGATCCATGATAAGAGCGATGACTCTAATCCATTTATGTTTAAAGGGAGTAAGATTTTGTTCGCTTCGCAATTTTTTTGACTAAAGATGAGGCAACTAATCAGTGATATTAAGGTTGCTCTCAGACTCTTGTTAATACTTAACTATATTGTGGTGGTGTTCCGTCCTCTGAGCTGGATGTTTTGGTTGTTGAGCTTTCATTGTTCCTCTGAACAACATCATCAGCACAAACTTCAGATGGGAGAAGTGAAGTATTCGAATTTCTCCACGTCTGACCTGTAGCTTGTTCTGTTAACCTCGATCTTGATTGGTTGCTGCTGCACCTTTATTCTGATTGTATCCCCCTTTTGATCTGTCACCTGTGATTTTTCTGATTGGTTGATATATTGGGTCAATGTCGATGTATTTATTGATAGCTGATAGACCTGAGTGACAAACTTCTAAAAATTCTCTAGTGTTCCTTGTACTCCCCGTATCCAGGTATTTCAACGTTGTTCCAATCGTATGTGTGTCCATAATTGTCGGTGTGTATTGATATAAGCGAAGCGTTGTCGTGGCGTTTGACTGCTAATTGGTGTTCACGTAAACGGAACTGAAGAGGCCGTCCACTTTATCCTATGTAGTGTTTTTCACAGTTTGTACAATTATTTTGTAGATGATGCTTAATTTCAATTCCCACCAGGAAAATCCATGGCTGTGATTGGCTGCTGTGTATTTTAGTATGCTATTTTCTTAACTGTCTCAAGGACGTTCTTATGTTGTATAAATAAACGAGAGTTGTATGCTTGATTGTACTGTGATTGCTGGGTGTTTGTAGAATATACTTCTACGCTTACAAAGCCTTTTTTTCGCTTTGGGTATTCAAGGTTGCCTCCTTGGAAGCTGGTAAAAGTCTCGTTCGCGTTATCGACTAAGGTAAACTCGTAATAGCCTCAAGCATACTAAGTGACGAACTTATCAGTCTGGACCTCTAGATTCTTCTGGCCACACAATTAAATGCTTAACCTTCTTCAGATCATTGAATCGACATTCAATAGTTTACATTTCTAATTTGTCTTCAGTTTACCGTAATGTGCAAATAACATTCATTACCACTGGGTTTAACTCCGCCTGGAGCCCATTTGAGGGCTACTACAGGTCCCAAGACCGGATAAAGGGAGAAGGGTCGGGCTTAAAATTGGCAACCCCATCCCGTAAAAAACGAACTCGTTAAGAAAAAAACGCTAACCACTGGGTTTAGAAGTACAATTGCAGTAAAGGAGAACACAGGTGAGGGCAACCGAATTGGATTTAACGAAAATGACAGAGTTATTCAGTAAAATAGGAAAACCATATCGTAAACGGTTAATTTGCAAATCTTCAATCAATTATCAATCCATTGTCTGACATTTCACTACTATTCATGAGTTTCATACAAATTCCACTGTGTTCCCACTCTTCTTACTTTCTTGATCTTCCCCCATTTTCTGCTGCCAGACATTACGTTTACACTCACGTCATATACTACTTATAAGTAGCGCGCACCACACAATGTTTAAATTCCAGATAAGGTTATAAATGGACTCAGTTAACGACTCAATCTATCCTTTTTCATTAAACAAAAAATATAAAAACAACACACATGTATTCACAACCTACCATGGCATAACATATTTTCTAGCATACATAATATATTTACGTAATAATACTGGAGGGATATAATCGATTTTTTCGCCAACATTTAATTCTAGCCGTTGATTTAATGGTATATTCGCATTGAATTCTTGTGCAATCACAACACTGCCAACATCTTCATCAGTAGTAGCAGTTGGAGTAGTAGTATGATTGATATTCATTGGCTGGTGGTCATCGTCATCATCATTATGTGATGGTGGAGGTGGTTTTTGATTGATTGTTTGGGAACACATAAAACTTGTTGGTTTCCATTTGCCTGTATGAATAGCTGTAACATGTTCTGACAGAAGACGATCAGCTATTTCATCGGGATGATCCAATAGTACGAATATTAAATCAAATCTTTTAGTTAAGAAGAGAAAATATAAACAGATGGGAAGAGTAAGGTTAGTCACGTTGAAGAGAAAAAAAGTGAGAGGTTTGAGGAAAAAATTACTGTCTATTTGAGTTATGTTGAGGCTTAGTCAACAGAACCCGACCGAAACTGCTATCTTGACGTGGTGGTCGGGTTTGACTATCGTCATGACCCAACCGTGCTATATTGTCTGGAACTTATGTTACTGAAGGATCTACCATGCCAGGAAGGTCGATTGGAGAACGATCAGACTAAAAGCACCTACTCAAGGTCTCAGGCCGACGTCGTACTGCTGACTGCAGAGAGGTGTGACAGCAGTAAGGTGTTTCCCTCGGACGACCAGCATCTGCAGTGATGCTGCCTTCTCACAAGGAAGGAAGGGTTAGAAAAGTTCGACCCAAAAAATGTCACACCTCACCCTACCTCACGGATTTCCGTCTCCGTTGGTAAGGGTGCCCACTAACGGCCTTTAAGAACGGAGCTAATACTCAAAAAACCTTTCATAAAAAGGCCGTGCATGACCGGCCTCAAGCAGTTGTCCCTTGGACTCTGCGGTCACGCACCCAGGTCTCCAAGACCAACACTAATCTATCTTCCTTTTCAGGTCCCTCAAGAAACACCCTTCCACGGTGTGGGCAGCCGGGAAGTGATAACCGCCCTCATACCCGCAACAACAGCCAACGGAAGCAAAATACCTCGGATCCGTTGGTCAGACACTATCAGTAACAACCTACTATGGGAGAGAATAAACCAGATTCCAAAGACGGAAGAAATCGGGAAGAAAAGTGGAATGATGAGTGAGTCCAACTGTGTCAAAAGATAAGTCCTCACTTGGAACTCTCAAGGCCAAAGGAAAAGAGGAAGGCCAAGAAACACATTACACCGAGAAACAGAGACAGACATAAGAAGAATGAACAAGAATTGGACAGAAGTGGAAAGGAAGGCCCACAAGGACAGAGTAGGCTGAAGAATACTGGTAGGTGGCCTATGCTTTATTGGAGTTGACAGGTGTAAGTAAGTTACGCTTAGCTCACAACTAATTGATAATTATTACCTACGACTGATTAACGCTGGATGGTATTGTAGTGAACGAGAACACAGGTGGGGCAACCGAATTGTATTTGACGAAAATTACAGAGTTACTCAGTAAAATTGGAAAACCATATCGTAAATTGTTAATTTACAAAATATCAGTTCATCATATCGAACTGGACTGTTGCTGTTGCAAAACATCAATCCATTGTCACTATTCATGTGTTTCACAGACAAATTCCATTGTGTTCTTCTAACTCTTCCTTTCTTGATCTTCCCTCATCTTATGTTGCCAGACATTACGTTGACACTCACGTCATATACTATTTATAAGTAGCTCGCACCACAGTATGAGTCAGATAATTTAATTATCATGATGCAGTTTTGTTCTACAAAGTCTTTGATGTTTTGGCTGTGGGGCTTTCATTGTTCTTCTACTGAACAGCAACATCATGAGCACAAACTTCAGGTTAGTCAGTCAGTTACAACGAAGAACTTCGTACGTAAGTACATCAGTTCAGGTTGTTATACCACATTAGCACAGAGATTCAATCGTCACTTTAAATCCCATATTGGTAGAGACAGTAGAAGTATAATTGGTAATGGAGAAGATTAGGGTTCGAAAATATTCAGTGAAATAAATTTAGTAAGACAAAGATAGAGGTCATAAGGAATTCTGAAGATTAGAATTTCAGCGAACACAAACAGTGGATGAACCTATACCATTTCAAATCGTTTAAGGTCTCTAAACATCGGTTACTGTCGTCTTGCGTACCCCAACCAGGTAGTCTACATCTATCAACATAACTCAGTCCAGTTGTCATTGACTTCATGGATTTGTGCCGTGGTTTGTTTTGGCCACGCCTAGCTTCCTTACAACCTACTCCTCTACACCACAAAACATCTCTCCCCGAGGCAGTTGATGGTCAGCCATACGTAACATATATCCCAATCACCACTTTTCAGTTCCTTGAAAATTTCTTACACATATAGACTCCAAACAGATGACGAAAGATGGTAGGTATGAGAAGTTTTACATTTTCAAGTTAGTTTAGTACAGAAAACAAAGATATTAATAAGTTTACATAACTTTGGCATGCCTTATGTGATGTTACTTAAATTTTTAGATTAATTCAAGTGAATAGGAACTAATGATATTACCGGGTTGTAAGAACCGAAGTGGGTAGAACACGGATCAAATGCCTTGACCACTAACTGACTACCAGTTGCGAACGTTGATAAGGAAGAAAGTTGAGTGTAAGATTAACAATTCTACTTCATAAAAACAAAATCTCCGTATACAACAACCAACTACAATGAACTAAAGAATTCATTGACACGGAACCTCAGTATCCTAAAAGCACGTCACACTCTATACTTGTCCCATAACGATAAACTTACAATCTAGAACTCTTAAGAAAGTTTCTATTGAACATCAATTACACGAGGTAATTTTATGGCTTTTCACAGTTTCTGCAAAATGTTTCTAAAGAGTCCTCGCAAGCTGTCAACACAGTTGATGTATATATGCACACACACACACACAAAAGAAACACTTTAGCACACCAACTATTTTCAAATTTTTCTCTACCTTGATAATAATGCCGGTGGTATACGTAGATTTTCATCCAATCGTCGTGTTATATCATAATGACCATTGACAGGATTAGCAGCAGCTAGAACAGCTGCACGTGCTGGTAAATTCGCGACTAGACCACCACGTGCAACACTAACAGATTGTTGTTCCATAGCTTCTAACAGAACAGCTGGATCACATGTTAATTTATCAAATTCATCTATACAACAACAACCCTTAAATAAAATAAAATAAAATAAAAAATCAAGAAAAACAGAAAAACTATTGATCAATTATTGAAATCATGAATGAATCATTGATGAATCATCATTAGAAACTCACAAGCACTGAAAAATGGTCATTTCGTCGTGGTATGCGGCTCGTCAGTAGTGACTAGCTTCGTAAGCAAATTCTCGATGTTCTAGTGAGAAGATGTGACCAGTTGATTTCATCCCCGTCGAGTGTAGGCAGTAACTACCGGAGACAAATGAATGAGGTCGAATAAAATTGCTATATTGATCGGAGTTAGACATTAACACCGTTGGATGCGGGTCCAGAGGTAGGGAGTTCGCATGCAAGAACGAAGCTGTTGGCGACGTTAGATCCCCAGAACTCACTTGATAAAGGTCCTAATTTCGGAGCATGGGCTGGTCAGTTGACCTTGAGATTACATTTCTCACTCGGAAAATCCTTAACTGTTATTGGTTCATGTATTATTTTAGTAGGTTATTTTTGGTGGCTCTACAAAGGACGTTTCTATCATGTATAATTGAACTCGATTTGTGTGCTTGTCAACCTCATAATTCTGGTTGCTTGTAGAATATACTTTCCAAGTCTACTCTATTTAGTGAGGCTTTCAGACGCTCGGATTAGAGCAACCTATCCTATCACTGGATCATATTTGTCTTCACTCTCGTTTACCGACTAAAGTTAACTCATAATAGCATTCAAACATATCAATTGATGAGCATAACACTCTACTTCTTAAATCAAGCTTAGAACCGAGAGCGATCCAAGAAGGGCTACAGGTGGAGTTTGATTAATATTACTATCTAAATCAGGTATGAGATAATCAGGCATCAAAGACAATAGATAAATTGGTGCAATACCATAGACTGGTTGAAGTTGAAGACATGAACACCAGTTGGATGCCGATTTAGTGACGCGTGATACCGAAAGTCCTAACTTCGAATCATGTACTTAGGATCTAATGAAAGACAAATAATGAATGTAACTGCACCACATTGCAAACGAGTGTGAACCATATCGTCAAAAAGTCACTAACTATTCATTAGGTACAATAATCACAAGCACTCCAACTAGATAGTTTGACAATATAACAATAAAACTCAGTGAGTGAATACGAGTTTAAAAAAAATTTAACCACAAATTTCTTTATGCATTAGAACTGGTAAGGACGCTGACGAAATGCGGAGTCTTCTAACCGCAATTAAGCAACAATTCATTCATATTTAGGATACAATTACGCCCCTCGAAATGCGAAGTTCTGCTTCAGTAATAGCTTGCGTCCGCACCTGATCTAGTGATAGGGAGTGATGTGGTTGAGCTTGTTGACCGCTTCACATATCTTGTAAGTCGCATCAGTCCTGATGATCCTGATGTTGAACGAAAACTCAGCACAAATATAAAAGTCTCGCTCGGTTGGTTTTCACCAACTCGTATCAGTAGTTATGGCGATGAGTTTATTGCTCAGTGATTCACTTCGTTCCGACATTATAAAAATCAATGCAGAAAAACGACACAAACACAAAAACCACATTGTTGTTGTGTTACACACGAAAACTTACTTGATCAGCTAAAACTAATGCACCAGCTTCTAGACCAAAACCTCCACCGCTATTATTCCCTTCACGTATTGTACTGACAGTTAGACCAGCAGCTGTTGCTGTATTACCACAAACATATAAAACTCTTGGTGCTAAATTTGCTGCAGCTCGTAGTAGTTGACTTTTACCTAAGCCAGGATCACCTTTTTGAACAAAAATTGAATACATAATGAAGATATACTCAATTTAATTGATAAAAAACTGTAACAATTTGAAAAGATATAACATCATCATCAACAGCAACAGCAACGTAGAACTTTGCATGTAAGTACAGTAGTTCAAGTTGCCATACAACAACATTAGCACACAGAGAGATGCAATTGTCAATTCAAATCCGATTGTAGTAGTAGAGGTAATAAAAGTATTAGAAGTAATCGGAGAGATTAGGGTTCGAAGATGTTATTCAAGAAGTATAATTCTGTGAGGTAAATTTAGAAAGAGAGAAAGATAGAGGTGATGAAGAATTCAGAAGGTTAGAATTTCATAGAACACAAAGAATAAATGCACTTGTGACATTGCAAACGGTTTCGAGCCATGTCATTCAGGGTATCTAACCATCGATTACTGTCATCTCGCGGAGCGCAACCAGGTTGGTCGACACTGACCGACATGACTCAGTTCATGGATTTCTGCCATCTTTTGGTCTGGCCGCTCCTTGCTTTCGTCTAACCTAACCAAAACAGCTCGACAAGGCAGTCGGTGGTTAGGCATACGCAACACATGTCCCAACCATCTCAACTGATGAAGTTTCAATACTTCATCTATAGACCTGCCATCCTTACCTAGCACCCGTTTCCTAACAACAGCATTGATTACTCAGTTGTCCCACGATACTCAAGCAATGCTTCGAAGGCACCTATGGCCGAAAACAAGTAACCTACGAACATATTCTACTCTGACTGGTCATGTTTCACGGCCATAATGATATATATATATATATATATATATATATATATATATATATATTTGTGTTAACTCCGCCAGTAGAACCTTCGGGGCTACTGCCGGTCCCAAGCCCGGGTAAAGGAGGAGGGTTGGACAAGGGGTTGGCGACCCCATTCCGTTGAAATCTCACTTGCCAAAAAAACGCTAACCAGAAAAAATAATTCAAACCATTTTAACTCTGCCCTGGGAGTTGGAGGAAGAATTATGACGTCGCGTGATGAAAGCCGAGTTCCCTCGGAAGTCACGGGGCTGATGCCTTTTCTGACAACCAGAGCAACCATTTTTTTAGGTACATGGAACGTTCGTACATTGTGGGAGACTGGAAGACTATTTCAAGTTGCGGCAGAAATGAAAAGATACAACCTCGAGGTGCTTGGAATCAGTGAAACACATTGGACACAAGTAGGACAACTGAGACTAGCTTCAGGGGAACTGCTGTTATACTCTGGTCATGAAGAGGAAAATGCTTCACATACACAAGGAGTTGCATTGATGCTGTCCAAACATGCACAAAAGGCACTAATAGGATGGGAATCTCATGGACCCAGGATCATTAAAGCATCCTTCAAAACAAAGAAAGAGGACATTACAATGAACGTCATCCAATGTTATGCACCTACCAATGACTACAATGACGACGTTAAAGATCAATTCTACGAAAGGCTGCAATCAATCGTCGAGAAATGTTCACCAAAGGATTTGACGATTCTTATGGGAGACCTGAATGCCAAGGTTGGAATGGACAACACTGGATATGAAGACATCATGGGACGACATGGACTGGGAGAAAGGAACGAAAACGGTGAGAGATTTGCAAACCTATGTGCCTTCAACAAACTGGTCATCGGTGGCACAATATTCCCGCACAAACGCATACACAAAGCTACATGGATTTCACCGGATCACACTACTCAAAACCAGATTGATCATATCTGTATCAACAAAACGTTCAGAAGGACTATGGAGGATGTGAGAACCAGGAGAGGAGCTGATGTAGCCTCAGATCACCATTTGCTAATCGCCAAAATGAAACTGAAACTAAAGAAGCACTGGACAACGGGACAGACAACATCACACAAGTTTAATACGGCCTTTCTTCGGGATACTGTAAAGCTCAACGAATTCAGGATAGCCCTCACCAATAGGTTCCAGGCCTTTCAGAATATACTCAATGGAGAGGACGCAACATTGGAGAACAATTGGAAAGGGATTAAGGAGGCAATCACTTCAACATGTCAGGATGTCCTTGGTCGCAAGAAGCACCATCACAAGGAATGGATCTCTGTTGATACTCTCGCAAAAATTGAAGAAAGGAGGAACAAGAAAGCAGCAATCAATGTCAGCCGAACAAGAGCGGAGAAAATTACCGCACAAGCTGCATACACAGAAGCAAACAGGAAAGTGAAGAAGAGCATCAGAGCTGACAAACGAAAATACGTGGAAGATCTAGCAACGACGGCGGAAAAGGCTGCAAGAGAAGGAAACATGTGACAATTGTACGAAACTACAAAGAAGCTCGCCGGGAACTATCGTAAACCAGAACGACCAGTGAAAAGCAAGGAAGGCAAAGTAATCAGCAACACTGAACAACAGCGAAATAGGTGGGTAGAGCACTTTAAGGAACTATTGAATCGACCAGCTCCACTGAACCCACCCAACATCGAAGCAGCATCCAAGGACCTCCCAATTAATATTGGCGCACCTACGATTGAGGAGATCAGTATGGCCATCAGACAAATCAAGAACGGCAAGGCAGCAGGACCAGACAACATTCCAGCAGAGGCAATGAAAGCAGATGTAGAAGCAACCGCGAAAATATTTCACATCCTCTTCAAGAAGATTTGGGATGAGGAACAAGTACCATCAGACTGGAAGGAAGGATACCTGATCAAAATACCAAAGAAAGGCGACCTCAGCAAGTGTGAGAACTACAGAGGCATCACTCTTCTTTCAATACCAGGCAAAGTCTTCAACAGGGTATTGTTAAACAGAATGAAGGACTTCGTAGACGCCCAACTTCGAGATCAACAGGCCGGATTTCGTAAGGATCGATCGTGTACTGACCAAATTGCTACATTACGGATCATTGTGGAACAATCAATTGAATGGAACTCACCACTCTACATCAACTTCATCGACTACGAGAAAGCATTCGATAGCGTGGACAGGAAAACACTGTGGACTCTTCTTCGACACTACGGGGTGCCTGAGAAAATAGTTAACATCATACGGAACTCTTATGATGGATTCAACTGCAAAATCGTGCACGGAGGACAGCTAACCGACTCTTTCGAGGTGAAGACCGGTGTCAGGCAAGGTTGCTTACTCTCACCCTTTCTCTTTCTCCTGGTGATCGACTGGATTATGAAAACGTCAACATCTGGAGGGAAGCACGGTATCAACTGGACAGTTAGCACGAAGCTGGACGATCTGGACTTCGCAGATGATCTGGCTCTTCTATCGCACACTCAACAACAAATGCAAGAGAAGACGACCAGTGTAGCAGCAGCCTCTGCAGCTGTAGGTCTCAACATAAATAAAGGAAAGAGCAAAATTCGTTGATGCAACACAACATGCACCAATCAAATCACTCTTAATGGAGATGCCTTGGAGGACATTAACACCTTTACATATCTGGGCAGCATCATCGACAATCAAGGTGGATCCGATGCAGATGTGAGGGCACGGATTGGCAAAGCAAGGGCTTCATTTCTACAGTTGAAAAATATCTGGAACTCCAAACAGATATCAATCAACACCAAAATAAGGATTTTCAATACAAATGTCAAGACAGTTCTAATGTATGGAGCGGAAACATGGAGAACTACCAAAGCCATCATCCAGAGGATACAAGTGTTTATTAACAGCTGTCTACGTAAAATACTTCGTATTTGTTGGCCAGACACGATCAGCAACAACGAACTGTGGGAGAGAACAAACCAGATTCCAGTGGAGGAGGAAATCAGGAAGAAGCGGTGGAAGTGGATAGGACACACATTGCGGAAAGCACCTAACTGCGTCACGAGACAAGCCCTCACATGGAACCCTCAAGGCAAAAGGAAAAGAGGAAGGCCAAAGAATACATTACGCCGAGAAATAGAGAAAGATATGAGAGGAATGAACAAACATTGGACAGAACTGGAGAGCGAAGCCCAGTACAGACAGAGTTGGTTGGAGAAAACTGGTGGGCGGCCTATGCTCCATTTGGGGTAACAGGCGAAAGTAAGTAAGTAAGTAAGTAATATATTTGTGTTAGGTTGTAAAGTGTTTATAACTGTGCTGTGGCGCATTAGTAAACAAATGACCTTGGTTCAATAACCATTGGAAACTAAGAGAGTATTAGACATTTATTTCATCTTAAAATGAGACTTTACAATAGTATGACATTTATGATTCCCCACCATCAGAGACTGAACTCACGAGTTTCATACGTCACAACAACTAGCTAACCTTTAGACCGAAAAGAGGACACGCAATGGTTTAAATGTCTAACTTTAATGAATACGTTATATTTTAGGATGACGTTCCGTTGCTGTCAGTTTGAAAGTACTTCACGTAACTCCTGGAGAGTTTATGAATTTGCATTTCTGTGTAGTTCCATTAAATAATGAAACTGTTGTCCAATAATCACTGAATGATTGAAACAATCGATCGATCAATGTTAGATCACCATTAGGAACCTGGATGGCTGTCTCGTCTTAGTATAGGGTTCTTCAGCAATGCGAATTCACAACAATTTCCAGAACTCTATAATGAATATCATACAATGTTTTTGGAGTCGTAGTAAGAATCCGTGACCAGTGGAGGTCAATCACTTCGGATGTAGATAGTAACTGCCGAAGATAAACGGAAGAGGTTGTGCAAAACCTTAGAATAATCAAAGTTAGACATTAACACCATCGGATACAGACTCATTGGTGTCTAGAGGTACAGTGTTCGCCCCCGAGATCGAGGAATGTGATTTCGATTTCCGTGTGCGGAAGTTGTAGATGTACACTGCCGATAAGTCTCATTCTAGAATAAAACAGTTATCCAGTGCTTCCAAATTTAGTAATTTTATTTTTTAACAAGAGATATTGAGGTTAATAGTGTGACTTCTATCGATCTGACGACATTGATACACCACACTTTTGACTTACAAGTCTAATCCACAAAACAATAGAACAACGTTACGAGATGCAATCCCATGCTAACCAGTGACTAACAATAGGTTCATAAGCTATTCGTTCCTTTAGGATCCAGAAGTCCGACTTCTCTAGGTGAATTCCTCCATACCTATCGACAAAGTACTGGAGACTCGCTTTTCGTCTTTTCGATTCCATAAACAACACTTTCGTTCTGTCTTGCTTTATGGCTGTGAAACATGGCCAATGAGAGTAGAAGATAGTCGTCGTTTATTGGTTTTCGATCATAGGTGTCTTCGAAGCATTGCTCGTATAACCTGGGACACTCGGGTGAGCAACGCTGTTATTAGAAAACGGGTGCTAGGTAAGAATGGCAGATCAATAGATGAAGTGGTGAAACTTCATCAGTTGAGATGGTTGTTGGGTCATGTGTTGCGTATGCCTAACCACCGACTGCCGCGAAGAGCTATGTTTTGTAGTGTAGGAATAGGTTGGAAGAAAGCTAGGGGCGGCCAAACCAAAACATGGCAGAAATCCATGAAGTCATTGACAAGTGGACTTAGCCATGTCGACTACTTGGTTGGGGTCCGCGAGATGATAATAATCGATGGTTAGAGACCTTGAATGACATGGCTCAAAATCGTTCTCAATGGCACCGGTGCATTTATTCTTTGTGTTCTCTCAAATCCTAATCTTCTGGATTATTCAACCCCTCTAGTTTTGACTTTCTAAACTTTTCTCATTGAATCATACTTCTTGAATAATATCTTCTAATCCTAATCTCTCCGATTACTCCTAATACCTTTACTACATCTTCTACTATTGGATTTGAATTGACAAATACATCTCTTTGCTGATGTGGTATGGCGACATGAACTGATGTACTTACGTACGAAGTACTACGTTGCATCTGACTGACTGACTTCCGCTATGCGAAGACAGTGAGTAGGACTACTTCTCAGGAAGTGGCTATACACGTGTTGTCATGTAAAAGCATTTGGAGGGAGAGTGGAATACCACGTCCCCCAACTCTCTGTGGTACAGTAAGTATGGATATTCTTGCACTAATTTGGTGCAGTGAACAAACAGATTTCAAGCTATGCTTCTAAGACGTTTATTATCAAATAATTGTAACCTCTGGATATCGTCTACCCTTATAAATCATGTTTTACAGCTACTATAAAGGAAAACATTTAATAAATTCACTCTTTGTTTAGTAGATAGACATGTTCGCTATAGGATGAATCGCGTATGCTTATGAAAGTCAGGTCAACCTTTCGAATCCATCGAAAATATGTTATGACCTAGTAGCTAACCAAGATAGTTAATCAGTCAGTCGGTTACAACGTAGAACTTCGTACGTACATACATACGTACATCAGTTCAAGCTGCCATACAAGTGGACTGAGTCATGTTGGTAGATGTAGGCTACCTGGTTGGGGTCCGAGAGACGACAGTCACTGATGTTTAGAGACCTTGAATGACATGGCTCAAAATCGTTTGCAATGGCACAGGTGCATCCATTCATTGTGCTCTCTCAAATCCTAATCTTCTGTATTCGTCAACACCTCTACCTTTGTCTTTCTAACCTTATCTCACTGAATTATACTTCTTGAATAATATCTTCGAACCCTAGTCTTCTTCATTACCAATAATACCTCTACTATGTTTATCACTATGGGATTTGATTTGACATTTGCGTCTCTGTGCTAATGCGATATGCCAACCTGAACTTATGTACATAGGTACGAAGTTCTACGTTGCAACTGACTGACTGACTGACTGACGCCATACCCCATTAGCACAAAGAGATACAATTTTCAATTGAAATCCCATAGTAGTAGATGTAGTAGAAGTAATAGCGCTGATGGAGAAGATTAGGGAGTTCGGGGGAATACTTTCAAGACAATCAAAGTGGTCGGCACATCTATCTAATTCACTTCGTACGACCAAAATCTGAAGTGTTTAATAGTAGTGTGGTGCGAGCTACTTATAAGTAGTATATGACGTGAGTGTCAACCTAATGTCTGGCAGCAGAATATGGGGGAAGATCAAGAAAGGAAGAAGAGTTAGAACACAATGGAATTGGTATGAAACGCATGAATAGTGACAATGGATTGATGTTTTGCAACAGGAAAAACAGTCCAGTTCGATATGATGAACTGATATTTTGCAAATTAACGATTTACGATATGGTTTTCCGATTTTACTGAGTAACTCTGTAACACAAGTAAATCTATAGTTTGTAGGAACAGACTAAAATTTATCTTACGATTTTTGAAGAGTTACCATATCATTGATTTTTATGGGACAACAATTATTACCCATGAACCTTCGGACAAAAAAATCTTTATTTACCGTATTTACAAAGCAACGTGTAGAATAAAAGTAGTTTAAACCACCAAACTCAGTACCAGACAGCCAGTTAATCAGCTACAACGTAGAACTTCGTACGTACACACGTACGTACATCAGTTCAAGTTACCATATCACATTATCACTGATAGATTCAAATCCCATAGTGGTAGATGTAATTAGAAGTATTAGAGATAATCGGAGAGATTAGGGTTCAAAGAATTGATTCAAGAAGTATAATTCAGTGAAATAAACTTATAAAGAGAAAGATAGAGGTCATAAGGAAATCAGAAGATTAGAATTGAAGAGAACACAACGAATGGATGCATTTGAGCCATTGCAGCTCCAAGTCAGTTAGTCAGTTATAATATAGAACTTCACACATACGTACATCAGTTCAACTTGCCATACCACATTAGCACAGAGAGATCAAATTGTCTATTCAAATCCCACAGTTTTAAAGGTATTAGAAGTAATAGCGGTAATGGAGAAGATTAAGGTTCGAAAATTAGATTCAAGAAATAGAATCTAGTGAAGTAAATTTAGAAAGAGAAAGACAGAGGTGATGAGGGATTCAGGAGGTTTAAATTTGAGAGAACACAAAGAGTGGATGCATCTGTGCCATTGCAAACGATTCTGAACGGTCTCTGGCCATCGGTGACTTTCAGTTCGCGGACTCCGACCAACATCTATCAACATGACACAGTCCACTTGTCAATGACTTCATGGATTTGTGCCATGTTTTGGTCTGGCCGCCCCTAACTTTCTTCCGACCTACTACTACACCACAAAACATAGCTCTTCGCGGCAGTCGGTAGTTAGGCATACGTAACACATGACCTAACAACCACCTCAACTGATGATACTTTATGTTGATATGCATGTGTTCAAACAAAATATCTTTTATAAAACAATCAACGAAACAACCAGTCAGTCAGTCAGCCAGTTGCAACGTAGAACTTCGTACGTATGTACATAAGTTCATGTTGCCATACCACACTAGCCTAAAGACGCAAATGTCAAATCCAATCCCATAGTGATAAACATAGTAGAGGTATTAATGGTAATGAAGAAGACTAGGGTTTGAAGATATTATTCATGAAATATAATTCAGTGAGATAAACTTAGAAAGAGAAAGAGAGAGGTGATGAGAAATTCATAAGATTAGAATTTCAGAGAATACAAAGAATGGATGCACTTGAGCCATTGCAAACGATTATGAGTCATATCGTCCAAGGTCTCTCTAACCATCAATGACTTTCGTCTCACGGACTCCAACCAACATCTAACAACATGACTCAGTCCACTTGTCAGTGACTTCATAGACTTGTGCCATATTTTGATTTGACCACCCCCTAGCTTTCTTTCAACCTACTTCTACTCCTCCTACACCACAAAACAACATGAATAAAGTAGAAAGAAATCAAGAAAAAATACCATCATTACTTACCAACAATAAGTACATGAGAAGCGGAACGACGAATAACATTTGATTCACAATTTAACTCAGTATAATCTGATAAATGAATATCATCATGATTATCATTTTCCTTATTCTCATCAATCAATGATGAATGATCATCCGATTGACTATCCTCCTCCTCCCCTTGCTCCTCCATAGAACTGTCAGCCACGTCCGCTTCATCCTCCTCTTCATCATCATCATCAGCGTCATCTAATCGACTAACTCCTAATCGATATGATGTAGAATCATTGACATGATTCATTGTTTTATTTGAGGCACGCTTTTTCTTCTTTTTTGTTATTTGGTGTTGACGACGGTGATCATTGTGATCAGGTGGTGGCGCTTGGTGTTGTTGTTGTTGTTTCGACTGGAGACGACGTTTTATTGTTCGTCGTCTATTTGTAATCGATTGTGTACCACCACCACCACCAAATAAAGCTAATAATAGACCAGCTTTAATTAAACTACGACCACATATACTTGGACATAATGAATTAACTAATAAACGAAATAAATTTGACTGTTCATTTATTTCACGTATTGCATATAAATCTTTAATAGAAAATTCACTATCTAAAATGGAATAATAATAATAATAATAATGAAGGGGAAACAAATTGAATTAACATTTATTCATACTAATAAATAATAGTAGTTTTGAGCAATGTGTTAAGTCATCATTAGAAACATGGCAGAGTTATATGGTCGTTTCGCCGGGATCCAACGATGTTATTGTCTACCTTCGATCAATCTATGAGTTTGCGCAACCTCATCCAATGTCTTCATAACCGAATACGGGTTAAACTTCACTGGTCATGAATTCTCATTACAACTCACGAAAAATTCTTTACGGAGCTAGTCTCTAGTGAGTATATGATAATATGCATTGTGGTCGTTGAGTTAACTCCGCTAGTGGAACCTTCGGGGTTACTGCCGGTCCCAAGCCCGGCGGATAAAGGAGGAGGGTTGGACATGGGGTTGGCGATCCCATTCCGTCAAAAACTAACTTGCCAAAAAAAACGCTAACCAGAAAAAATAATCCAAACCATTTTAACTCTGCCCTAGGAGTTGGAAGAAGAATTATGACGTCGCGTGATGAAAGCCGAGTTCCATCGGAAGTCACGGGGTCGATGCCTTTTCTGACAACCAGAGCAACCATTTTTTTTAGGTACATGGAACGTTCGTACATTGTGGAAGACTGGAAGACTATTTCAAGTTGCGGTAGAAATGAAAAGATATAACCTCGAGGCGCTCGGCATCAGTGAAACGCATTGGATACAGGCAGGACAACTGAGACTAGCTTCAGGGGAACTGATGTTATACTTTGGTCATGAAGAGGAAAATGCTTCACATACACAAGGAGTTGCACTGATGCTGTCCAAACATGCACAAAAGGCACTGATAGGATGGGAATCTCATGGACCGAGGATCATTAAAGCATCTTTCAAAACAAAGAAAACGGACATTACAATGAACGTCATCCAATGTTATGCACCTACCAACGACTACAATGACGACGTTGAGTTACTTTGAAATCATGAATCGATCAATGTTAAACCACCATTAAAAACCTGAAAGCACTAGTCTAGAGGTTAAGTGTACGCGCACAATAACAGAGGTCCTAGATTCAATTCTCAAAAGCGACAGTCATGGATGCTCATCGCTACTAATGAGTCCCATACTAGGACGAAACAGCTGCCTATAGGTTTCAGGTTTCTAATGGTTGTCTAACATTGATCGATTCATGATTTTAAAGTAACTTAACAATCCTATAAAGAAAAAATTAAAAATGGTAGTTATTAGCAGTGTACAGCTGTTGTTATTATTGGTGTCTCTGGAAAGATTAAGTTGAGAAAATTCAAATGTATAGATAACTTTTGCTGTGCTCAAACAGAGCTCAAGATAAAGTGACTTGGATAATTCAGTAACGTTGGTCTCATGAGTTGTTACAGATATGAGGACACATGTCACTTTCAGGTTGTCCACACCATGGAAGGGTACTTCTTGAAAGACCTGAAAAAAAAAGTTAGATTAGTGTTGGTCTTAGAGATCTGGGAGCGTGACCGCAGAGCCCAACGGACAACTGTTTGAGGCTGGTCAGGCACGGCCTTTCTATGGGAAGTGTTGGCTTCGCTCTTCAAAAGGCTTAACCGCCAGAGACGGAAATCCGTGAGGTAAGGTGAGGTGGGACATTTTTAGGGTTGATCTTTTCTAACCCATTTTATTCCTTATTGGAACGTAGCTTCACTGCTGATCCTGGTTGTCCTAGGGAAACACCTTACTTCTGTCACACCTTTCTACAGTTAGCAGTACGACTTACCCTTCAGATCTTGAGAAGCTGCTTTAAGCCTCATCGTTCTGTAAAATTTTGATGTGTGGTTAGTGGAATTTAAACGTGATATGTTATTGAAAGTGGAAAAAGAGGCACTTAGTCTAATGACCATTTAAAAATTTATGACTTCCTTTCTTCTTATTAGTTTGTCATATGAACTCACTGAATGGATAAGATGCATATTGCGGAAATTACCCAACTGCGTCGTAAGGTAAGTCCTAACTTGAAAAAGAGGCAGACCAAGAAACACACCGTATCGAAAATCGGAGACGGACATGAATAGTTATAAGGTAGAACTGGAAAGGAGAGTAGAGGAAAGAGTTGGCTAGAGAATACTGATATGCGGCGGCCAATGCTCCATTAGGGGTAAAACGTCACTGATTATGGTGGAGTTTCGTACTCTGAGCTGGAGCTTAGAGTTAGAGATATATTCTCCACTGTAACATTATTTCAGGACAATAATGTTTGGTATCAAAACAAGTAAGAGATTTATTCAATATGAAACAATTTTCTAACTACTATATTTTATTTCAGTAGTCAAAAATAATTACCTAAAATAAAATTACTAATAATGGGTACTCAAACACAACTCACCTATACTAGATATCACTTTACCCATATCATGATTAGTTTTTAATTGACTATCAGATTGTTCCGAATCATTTGATGATAAAATTAATAAACGTTGATTATCTACACCAATTGATTTTCTAGTACGACGTCCATTACCTCCAGCATCACTTAAACATATTAAACTATTGACATTCATAATGAAACTATACATAGTTGCACCACGACGACTTGACCAAGATGATGAATAAGCCGAACCTGATGAGGATGCTGCGCCTAAACCATCAGAACTAATAAGGCTGATTAAACCAGTTAAATGTAATATATCACCTGGTATACATGAATCAATCAAGTCACGTTCTAATCGACATGCTAAACAACGTGCACTTCGACCAATCGATGTAGCAACATTTGAACTAGTTGATCCATCACGATGATTTCCATCAACTTCATGATTATCTAATGCTTCTTGAATTGTAATAATCTTTAATGGAAATAAAAAAATAAAAAGATACGTTCATCTTGTGCAGATTGTCAAGATATATTACCTTTAAGTTAAAAAAATGTTAATAGTAGAGGTGAACAGTGGTTAGAAGTGGAATCAAGGATGTATGTTTCATGGTATTTGGGACTTGTCAGCTGGATGTGAACATCAACATTGAGATATAGGTATATTTAGCCAAAGATGAGTCAGTCAGTCAACAACAACATAGAACTTCGTACGTAAGTACAACAGTACATACTCAACTGCAACTTCAAATCCCATAGTAGTAGGGATAGTAGGAGTATTAGCAGTAATGGAGAAGATTAGGGAGCAAAGATATGATTCAAAAAGTATTATCCAGTGAAATGAATTTAAAAAGAAGAAAGATAAAGGTGGTGAGTTACTGAGTAGATTAGAATCTGAACGTGAACAAAGAATGGATGCACATACACCATTGTAAACGATTTTGAGCCATATAACTCAAGGTCTCTAACCATCGATTATTATCAACTCGCGGTCTACACCGACTAAGATGACTCTCAGTCCACTTGTCAATGACTTCATAGATTTCTGTAATGTCTTGGTTTGGCCCAACCTAATCCTACACTACAAAACAAAGCTCGTCGAGGCAGTTGGTGGTTAGGCATACGCAGCACATTTCCAAACCACCTCAACTGATGACGTTTCAATACTTCATCTATTGATCTGCCATTCTTACCTAGAACCCGATTCCTAATAACAGCGCTGCTCACTCGGGTGTCCCACGATATACGAGCAGGGCTTCAAAGACACCTATGATCGAAAACCAATGACCGACGAATATCTTCTACTCTCACTGGCCATGTTTCACAGCCATAAAGATAGACGGAGCGAACTACTGCACAGTACACTCGTCCTTTAGTCAGCAAACGGATATCTCGCCTACGCCATAAGTGACGCGGATTGACAAAAGCCAATCGAGCTTTCCTTATCCATGCTGAGATTTCGTCAGTAACCACGCCATCGGCACTGAAGAGACTTCCAAGATAAGTGAAGCGGTCTACACGTTCGACTACTTCACTCCCTATCACTAGTTCAGGTACCGATGCAACCCAATCTTGAAGCAACATTTTGCATTTCGAGGGTGAGAACCGCATCCCGAACAGGCTTGCATTGTTGCTTAGGGTGGTCAGAAGATTCTGCATTTTGTCAGCGTCTTCACCAAGTAGGGCTATTTCATCGGCATATTCTAAGTCAATCAGCGAGCCACCTGGTGGAAGGCCTACTCCTGCAAATTCAGACGAGGATAAGGTTACATCTAGCACCGTGTCCATGATAAAATTAAACAAGAGTGGAGAGAGTGGACATCCCTGCCGGACACCACTTGATGTAAAGAATTCCGTTGACAGTTAGCCATCAGCTCTCACTCGACCAGTGGTGTTCGAGTAGAGAGCTTGTACGAGGTTAATGTACTTCTTTGGTACACCTTTCATATTACTATAGTATATGTGAAAAAATGTGCTACCTGGACAATTTTTAAAAATTAGAGAACACTTCAAACAATATCACCTGACATATCTATGCTTTATATTGAACATTTCTTTGTATATCAAGCTACTTATGTCTAAAATTCTGCCTGAAACCCTTCTAGGATTACTGCTAGTCTCAAGACCTGATAAAGGAGGAGGGTTCACATCTACCAACATAGTTTAGTCCAGTTGTCAATGACTTCAGGGATTTGTGCCATGTTTTTGATTTGGCCGCCCCCTAGCTTTCTTCAAACCTACTTCTACACCACAAAACATAGCTCATCAAGGCAGTCAGTGATTTCTTTGAGGAGTTTCCTACATAATCGATAAAGTTTAAACATGTTTATAAAAAAAATCGCCTCAAATGAATTCACATACACGAAAACTAACCAAACTAACTAACTTGTGTATCAATCGTTAAGGTTTCTGGATGATTTAATAATGGTTCGAAACTTTTCGATCGACAATCTTTTGTTGAACATTTATTTGGTAAAGCATAATGACCATTTTCCGGGAGAATTAATATTTGTTTCATTTCACAACGACAACATTCAAATACTAACCGATGACATACTGGTACAATCTTAAATAAATGAATCATAAAACATGAAAACCAAAATATAAAGTTAACTTTTATTTTATAGAAAGATGAACAATGAAAAAGAAAAAAAAACATGATTTTAAATTAGTGTACGGGTTAAATAGGATCAAGTTGAAATAGATTACTGATTTTTATACATTTGAAATCATCAATCAATCATTGTTAGACAACCATTAGAAACCTGTAAGCATTGGACGGCCGTTTCGTCCTGGTATGGGACTCATCAGTGGTAGTGCGCAACCACGACTCCTTCACCTCGCACAATCCCAACCAGAGACCTTCGGTATTATGCGCAATCAATCAGAGTTAGACATTAACACCGTTGGATACCAGCCCAGTGGTTCGATGGTTAAGCGTTCGCGCACAATACTGAAGGTCCTAGGTTCGAATTCTGCGAGGTGCGGGAGTCGTGGAAGTGCACTGCTGATGATGAGTCCCATACCTGTACGAAACGGCCGTCCAGTGTTTCCAGGTTTCAAATGGTGGTCTAACAGTGATTGATTGATGATTTCAAATGTGTAAAAACACAAACCTCAAAAACTCTGCCCCAAAATATGACTGATTATTGAATAGCAGCGAGTCAGTCAGTCAGCTACAACATATAACTTGGTACGTGCGTTCATCAGTTGCACAAAGAGATGGAATTATCATTTTAAATCCCATTGTAGTAAAGGTAGTAAAAATAATAGCAGTAATCGGACAGATTAGGGATCGAAGAAGTAATTCGAGAAGTATAACCCCATGAGGTTAATTTAAAAAGAGGAGTTCAGAAAATTAGAATTTGTGACAGAATAAAGAATGTATGCATATGCGCCATTGCAAACGATTTTAAGCCAAATCATTTAAAGTCACTAACTATCGGTTGTGATTGTCTCGCCAACCTAAACCAGGTAGTTTACCATCTACTAACATGGCTTAGTCCAGTTGTCAGCGACTTCATAGATTTGTGCCATGTTTTACTTAAGCCGCCCCTAGCTTACTTCCAACTTACTCCTAAATTACACAACATTACTTGTTGAGACAGTCAGTCAGTTATGTTTCATCCGATTCTTTGATCGTTAGTCAAATTTGTCGGTGTCCTACAGTCACATGTTTTATTGTCACCTAGTAAGTAGCTTCATAGATAACTTGTTGATGTTTAAAACGAAGCATTTAATGGTCTGAGATTTGACTACAATTTTTAAACGAACGTTTAAACATGTTCTGTAAATAAATCGTCCATTTAATTTCATATATTACACTTTGGCTAATTCCACTTAAGTGGTTGGGACATGTGTTACGTATGGCTAACCATCGACTGCCTCGTCGAGCTATGTTTTGTGGTGTAGGAGTTGATTGAAAGAAAGTTAGGGGCGACCAAACCAAAATATGACACAAATCCATGAAGTCACTGACTGATGGACTGAGTCATGTTGGTAGATGTAGGCTACCTGGTTGGGGTCCGCGAGACGATAATCACCAATGGTTAGAGACCTTGAACGACATGGCTCAAAATCGTTTGGAATGGCGCAAGTGCATCCATTCGTTGCGCTCTCTCAAATTCTAATCTTCTGGATTCGTCAGCACCTCTACCTTTGTCTTTCTAACCTTATCTCACTGAATTATACTTCTTGAATAATATCTTCGAAATCTAGTCTTCATCATTACGATTAATACCTCTACTATCTTTATGACTATGGGATTTGACTTGACATTTGAGTCTCTGTGGTGATGTGGTATGGCAACATGAACTTATGTGCATACGTACGAAGTTCTACGTTGCAACTGACTGACTGACAGCGTTCATAAGAAACCAAATGCGGTTTCTGTTTGTTTGCGTTGACAGAGATATCAAAAAAAAAAATGCGAAACAGGAGAACGAAGCGAAAGGGAGAAAGCAGTAGTGTAGACTGCACTATACTACTCATTACAAGCGTTAGTAGATAGCTGAAATCAAATTATTCCTAGTGTGACAAACAGACAGGAATTGGATAATATAATGAGCAACAAACATACACAAATAGAGTCACAGGGACATATGAATATAAGAAGTGAATGTACTGGAAGTTACAATTCCCTATGAAAAGAATAGAATAAATAATGTGATCCAAATGACCTAATCGTCAAATGCTTTTTGAGTCAATAAAGTCTATCCGAAATCTAGAATGAATCAGAAAGGAATATAGTGAGATGGTGGAGAAAATTTGTAGCTCCGGTGGATGATTGTGGTGGTATTGAGATGGTGGAGAAAACTTGTAGCTCAGGTGGATGATTGTGGTGGTGTTTTGTTCTCTGAGCTGGAGTTTTTGCTTGTGAAGCTTTCATTGTTCTTCTGCTGAACAACATCATCAGAAGTCTGAAGTTTATGCTGATGATGTTGTTGTTCAGCAGAAGAACAATGAAAGCTTCACAATCAAAACATCCAGCTCAGAGAGAATGAAACACCATGGCAAGTATATAGTGATACTAAACGCCACATGTGTACTATGTTTAAGTTATGTTGTGTTCATTAACAATGAAGTGGAGATAAATCTGTCTGATAAGTCCTAAATAGGACAAAATATGCGACATGGACTCCACTGCTGATCACATTTCACCCATTCTAAATAAGTGACCATTAATTTCCGTTCTCAATAGCTGCGTACTGTGACTATTCATTAATATTAGTGATGATTGTCTTACTATTAACAATGTTGTTGAGTTTTTAATTGAAACGTTGAGAATTTATGTTAGAGTAAATCATTCACAGCAAGTATACTGTAATGATGCGCGGGGTTTGAGATCTGAAAGCGATAGGTTGGGTAGTTTGGGCAAGATAAAGTTTGAATACTTCTCTTCTATTGTACACGCAACAACAAATGTAAGAGAAAACGACCAGTGTAGCAGCAGCCTCTACAGCAGTAGGTCTCAACATACATAAAGGGAAAAGCAAAATTCTCCGATGCAACACAACACTCACCAACCAAATCACTCTTGATGGAGATGCGCCTTGGAGGACGTTAAAACCTTTACATATCAGGTCAGCATCATTGACAAGCAAGGTGGATTTGATGCAGATGTGAAGGCGCGGATCGACAAAGCAAGGACAGCATTTCTATAGTTGCAAAACATCTGGAACTCTAAACAATAACGGTTAACAAACACCAAAGTCAGAATTTTCAATACAAATGTCACGAAAGTTCTACTATATAGGAGTGGAAACTTGGAGAACTACAAAGGCTATCATCCAGAAGATACAAGTATTCATTAACAAATGTTTACGTTAAATACTTCGGATCAGTTGGTTAGACACTATCAGTGACAACCTACTGTGGTGCAGAACAAACCAGATCCCATTAGAGGAAGAAATTAGAAAGAGGCGGTGGAAGTGGATTGGACACACATTGAGGACGGCACCCAACTGAGTCACAAGACAAGTTCTCACTTGGAACTCCCAAGGTCAAAGGAAAAGAAGAAGGCCAAAAAACACAGGCAGATATGAGAAGAATGAACAAAAATTTGTACAGAACTGGAAAGGAAGGCCCACTAGGACAGAGTGGTTTGGAGAATACTAGTCGGCGGCCTATACTCCACTGGGAGTAACAACAAATAAATAAATAACCTTAATAGAAAAAATTACTTACAGGACCAAGTCGTACAACAATACCTTTCACAGATAGAAATTGTCCTAAATGATGAGCACGTAATTTTCTCAATGGTGTAATCGGGGAATGATTGACAATACGTGCAGCAATATAACCAGGTAAACGTGAATTTACTCTGTTTGTTTCATTATCAACTGGAATAGTTAGGAGGAAAAGTGGTTAGGGTTTGTACACAAGATAGATTTCATTTGGTATAGAAAAAATAAATCATATATTCCTAACGTATTAAATGTATATACATATATATGCACTAGAAACTTTACTGAATTTTTGTGTGGGCTAGGATACTGTTCGAGTGCTCAAACCTCAGCAGGCGGTTTTTTCATGGTTCTTTGACCTATACATTCAATCTAAAAGGCGATGGAGCAACGTAAAGAGATCTATACTCGAAGGTAAATAGTTATCAACAATATGTTTACAAGCTATTTGTTTCTTGCAGATACTTGGACTTACGTGCACCAATGGTTTAGAATCAGGGTTTTCCAGCACCCCTAGGTCTATCCGCTATACTCCGTAACCCGGTTTCAACGCCAAACATTCGCTTTCCACCGGTCACGAGAAATCAGTAAAACGTTTGTGGTACCAGCTATATACGCAGTGACCATATGAGAGCATTTGAAGAGAGAGAACTCTCCCAATTCTACAGTTTGGAACTAGAAAATAAAACCTTTGAAACTGTTGGATGCTGACTCATCGGTCAAAAGAGGTCACCCGTCCTTACGATAGATCGAACGGCCTGATTTCGATTCCTGTGTGTGAGGGTCGCAGATGAGCACTGCTGAGTTACACAATATGAATAGTCATTCAGTCAGTAAGTTATAACGTAGAACGTCTCACATACGCACATCAGTTCAAGTTGCCACATCACATTAACTCACAGAGATTCAATTTTTAATTCAAATCCTATAGTACTGAAGGTAGTGGAAGTATTATAGATAATGGAGAAGATTAGGGTTCGACGATCTTATTCAAGAAGTATAATTTAGTGAGATAAACTTAAAAAGAGAAAGATCAAGGTGATGAAGAATCTAGGGGGCTAGGATTTGAGACAACACAAAGAATGGATGCATCTGAGCTATTGCAAACATTTTTGATCCATGTTAATGCAGTTTTAAATTAAGTAAATAAACCTATTCGTTCCAAAGGACTTGGAAGTGTAAAAGCATCGCATAAACTTTCTCCCAACAAATTAAATCACAAAATCTTTATTGAACTTTATTAAGTGACATTTTAGAAAAATAAATCTGTACACAATTAGGGAAAATTGATTACAAACTTTCATGTATTCATTTAAACTAATCTTAAACTACATACCTTGATTAAATATATCCGGTACAATAGGATCATGTTGATAAGCTAATCGATAGCATAATGTATGCAATGCTAAACCAAATGCTTTTAATATTATTTCATAATATTCTGCATATTCTATACCACCAGTTATATTATCATTAAAATATTTTTTAATATCTAATTTATCTTGTAATAATTTTGAATGAATTATTGATGCGTAATCAATGAGTACAGCACCTTGTGTTTCAATTTTTATCCAATCTAATGTATTACCAATGAAATCGGTTAAATTATCAATAGTATCAAGAGTTGATAAAAGATTATAACCAGATTTTTCAATTAAATCAGTAAGAAATTCAAGTATTGTCTGAAATATGTGTAAAAAAAAAGAAGTAAGAACATACACTACACGAACATGCGCTGTAAAAGGATGACAAACTGGTAATTTACAGAAATAAATGAAAGTCACCTAATTGTGAACAACTTAAAGATTAGCGCGAATTTTTAACAGCTCAAAAATTTCTACAATATAGTAACACAGAGAGGGAAAATTAACAAAATGGATAACAGGACATCAAATCACAAGCAGCTCACTAATAACTAGATATTAATAATCCCGATAGTATATTTGGAACATTTGATTTCTTCAAGATATTAATTGTATCCTTCTTTGGTAGTTGAACAGGATAAAGAAAATAGCGTTTGTGATCAGACTAGTAGAGATTTTCTGGTATTTGTTAATATCCCAGTATCTGACAGGCACGGGATACTTGGTGAAAGTATAAATACTGTAAAGATTGTAAACCTTCATCGACTGAGATGGTTATGATATGTTTTACGAATGTCTAACCAACCACTACCTCGACAGGTGATGCCTCCCAGGGTTAATGTAGATTGGAAGAACCCTAGGAGCCACCAAATCAAAAATTGGCATCAATCTGTGAAGTTATAAACTGTTGGTCTGACCCATGTTAGTAGATTCCAACTAGCTGGTTGAGGTCCACTTTATAACCTCGATTAGTGCTTAACTACTACGTGACATGACTAGAAATGGTTCAGATAAATTTATTCTTTCAATCAATTAACCAAACAGCAGCGTAGAACTTTGAAAACAACCCAACAACCAGAAACCTTCCACGGTGTGGACAACCAGGAAGTAACATCTACTCTCATATCCATAAAAGCATACGAGACCAATTTGGACACAATCAAACTTATTCTTTATCTTCATCTCGATCATGAATTTGAGTATTCTTTCGAAAACACTTTTGCAATATCCTTTTAAATCATATTTCTAGTGTTACGTCCCTCTTTTTAGCATTCATGTTGAGTATTTGTGATTTCTTTATTACTTTCATTTGGTCGCGCTAATGTAGTATGTCGAATAAAGCCAACGCAACTCCGTGACAGGCTTATGTTGACGATATCTGTCTGTCATTCATCCCATTTTTGTTTTGCTGAAGCTTACTTACTTCATAAAAGATCCATTTTGTTATTCTCCCCTTTCTGTATTGATTTTGGTAGTGAAATTCGTGCTAAGCTATGAGAGGATCGTGACTAACTGATATAACGAGTAGATGTATTACTGGTAAAATAAAATGAATATAAACTTACTTTCGAGTAAGCCGAAACTTTTGATGAATTTTCATACAATCGAGTAGGAAAGTATAATAACCAACCAGGATAAGGACAATTTTTGTTAAATGAAGCCAATGGCAATGCTTTTTGATTAAGAAATCCACTGTGAATAGAATCAATCCCCAATGAATCGGTTAATTGAGAAAATCCATTTTCTGACGAACTAGTAATACATGTACGAGGTGATTTAGGTTGATCAGGTTTTCGTTTATAATTTGTATCATTTTGAACTTTATTTTTTGATGGAAACCTTTTACCTCTAAAAAATCGTCCACGAAAATTTGATCGCTTAGGAGTATTCTAATTATTAAGAGGGATTAATAAAGTTAAATGATAAATACTTACCATTGATTTCAAAACATAAAAAATGACTCGGCGTTGTCACTGTGGAGGAAGTTCATTTGATACTTATAACTGTTGGAAATCGTTGTTTGTCTAAAAGTTAAAAGTACCAAAAATTACCTATAAAAACATAGATAGCTAAAAGTCTTATTAAAAACTAGCTAAGACAAACTGAGCTTATGATCATATTTTCCACAGAGCATTCAAATAATAAACGAATTAAAAGCTACGAAATAAAAATTACTATTCCGTTTATAAGTAATACTCATTAGACTAAGTAATGGGGTACGTTATTATGAAGTTGATAAGAATAATAAGCTGTAAATATGATTGATATTTCTTGTAATGGTCTAATTTACATGATCAAGTAACTGAGTTGAAAATTTTGACATTATGTTAACGAGGTCAATCCCGAAATCTGGATGAAACACATATAAAAAGATTGAACGGATGACCAACACTAAATAGAGAATTGAAGCTAATATTTATATAAACAATATGAATGACATCCCAACTAGCGAATGATCAACTAAGAACCAAAATAGAAGTTTCGGATAAACTAATAGTAGCTTATTTTTACTTCTGTATGTGGACTAATTTAACCCAACATTCATATAAACGAATAACCCTAATAATAACAGTCACACTTCATATACGATACCATCAATTTATATTTTATCCTAACGAATCAAAGGCTAAAATCAAGTATTTTAATAAGTCAGTCGTCGAAACACTTATAAAGGCGAGTAAAATCAACTAGTCAGCAATTACTGACTTATTCACCAATGAGAAAGATGTAGATTTGCGTTTGTTTGGACATTAAGAAAAATTAAAGAAACACTACTCCCTCAAATAATAACATCCCAACAATGTCTTTGAAGACGGACGCAATGAGACATTACCACAGTCTCATTTTGGATTATTCACACAACTTGCTGCATCAATTCAGTGATGAGAAATGCTTAAATCAGATTATATTGATAACAATGTTTGGTACCTAGAAATTCATATGACGTGTGTAATGCAGCATATAACAAATGTCTCGATAAAAATTTGCTCTAAAATTTACGATTGAATATCTCGTTCAATAACATGATACAAACTTGATACATGTATGCCTTCAGTTTTGATTGTAACCATGACAAACGAATCGCCAAACGAAATTCGTCAAAAATATATTTCACTTGTTTGATTTGATTACACCAACGAATTATTGTCATTATACAAAAGATAAAGCGAACGACAACACACAAACATGAAACGGCCAACCTTGAGGTTTAAAACCCCGCTCATCAATCCGACAATGCCAATACCTGTAGCTTGAGCTTACAATATCCAATATATTTTTCACGAGCTAGTGTAAACCAATTTGATTTCTTCGCGCTCGATTCTTGTTCTTTCGGTACGGCTCCAGGTTTTCGGTAATGTTTAATGGATGGAGGTCTAGCCACTCGACTATCTAGTTCTAGTCAGTTGGCAGTTGGTTGTGAGTTTGTATGTCTCGGGATTTGAATGAAACGTTTGTTTCAGGGGAGTAGGGTTTCTGGATACTAGCAGCCGTCACATTACCAAACCAGAGATCAGTTAGTTGCAATGTGGAGAGTAATAAGGGTAATCGAGATAAAATTATAATGATAATATGAATAAAATTTCAGAACTGAGTAATATATTGATGAACTTAGTTTATTAATTGGTTGTGAAGATTGTGAGAGAGGTCCGAAATGTAAGCAAGAGAGAGGAAACAGAGATAATAGGCGAGACAGATTAATTGATTGATCTGAGTAGATGGATATGGTTACAACTAGCAGGTCTCAAGATATGCATCATGAACAGCTTGTCCAAGAGGGAGATGATAGTCCGCATGTGAGGACGTGATTATCAAGTCTCTTCTTAAAGCAGTCTACTGAGGGGCTATAACTACCTCGGTTGTGAGAGCATTCTAAGTTGTGACGACTCGCAGTGAGAAAAAGTGTGCACGAATCTGAGTATTCGCTTTTTGATGAACAATCTTTCGAGGATTGCCTCGAGGGGAGTGGTGGTGATGCTTCGGTAAGATGCTCACGTTTAGATGGTTTGGTGTGTTTAATACGGTGTACGCCATAATTAGATAGCCTATGATTCTCCTTTAGCTCAGTGGAATTAATCCCAAGAGCTGGAGTCTATCGTCGTACGGTTTATTTTTCAACCCTATCCCCCATTTGGTTGTTCGTCTATGCACTCGATCCAAGAGATTTATGTCTCTTTTAAGCAGAGGGGGCGCGAAGACGTTGAGAACTTCCAAGTGTGGGCGCGCGTACGTCTTAAACAGGGGTAAAAATAATTTCGGGGTGATAGCATCAAGCTGTCTTTGCATAAAGTGAAGAGTCGCATTAGCCTTGGCTGCATTCCCTACATAGTTTGGACTGGTGTGGAGGCTTTCTGTGGTTATTAAACCAAGATCGCGCTCTGAGGAGACATTAGGGAGCGGACTTCCATTGAGAGTATAGGTCGTTTGCGTCATATGAGGCATGATGTGACCCTTCGGTTGGTTGAGTTTTAAACCGTTCTTATCCATGTACTCCCTCATTTGTTCGTTCACTAGTCCTTCCATAACCTTTGATAATATAGGTAGTAGTGCGACTGGTCTGTAACAGTCTGGGTCCTTTCTATCTCCTCCTTTGAAGATTGGAGAGAGAGCAGCTTGTTTCCATTCAGCTGGGAATAGGTTTGACTCCAGTGAATGCCTGAACAGGTCGCATAACGGTGAACAGAGGACTTCAGCACACTGTTGAAAGACTATAGGGCGGATTTTGTCAAAACCTGGTGACTTACCTGGGCGTAAGGATTTTAGTTTCCTTAATACTAGGTCAGGAGTGATACGGATGTTCCCTAAGCCGTCAGCTGGCATTGGGTTGGCGTAATACTCTGAACATGTAGGCGCCTGGTTTAATTGACCAGCAAAAGTGGTGTTGAAGATCTCTAGGTTGGTGAGGTCTTCCCCGTTTGGTCCATTTAGAGAGCACAACCCTTGATTAGTAGGCTTTCTTTTCGACATGAACCTAAACAGATTTTTCGGGTTTGCCTCTATTTCGGTAGCTAGCTTCGTCTGGAATTGTCTCCTGCCGCTTCGAACTTTGGTATTGCATCTGTTTCTCAATGCCAAGTAAGAACTGCGATCGGAATCCTTCAAGGAGAACTTCCACTTGTGCCAGGCTTTCCTCTCCGCTGCAGCAAGCGTTCAGTGCCGTGCCTAACCCAGTTTCTTCTGTTCCGGCGTTTTTGGTGTGACTGAGGCACATTGTCTATGAGAGCGTTTTGGATGATATCCCTCACTGCTTGTCAGTGATCATCTACTGCCAGCCTCCACCACTTCCCTGGCCATGTGGCATGTAGGAGCACCTCTCTCATGCGTGTATAATTTGCCCTACTGTAGCAAAGATAGTGCTCGTTTTTGTCCTGTGTGAGAGTTTCGTTTATCACCATGTTACACAAGACTGTGCCATGGTCGCTACTTCCTAATGGTGCGCGGACGTGAACATCCTCAACCAGGAGCTGGTCATTAGTTAACAGATAATCCAGGTTTCAGGACTTCCCTTCCTTAGTCCACCTAGTGGCACTGCATACGTGCTCAGTCAGCCCAGAGCTTCTAATGGCTGTGCCAAGTTGTCTTTGGAACCAACCAGTGGGAGTTATGCCCTGATTGCTGAGATTTGAAGATGGGGTATTGAGATCTATAGCTAAAAGTATTTGATCAAACCCCAGGAGTGGTAGTTGCAGTATTACCTCAATCAGTTCGCTCTTTTGGGCCTTAGTACACGAAGGATGTCGGTAGATCCCTCCAATCAAGTATTTCGTGCCATTCGAGTGGAAACAACACCAACATGATTCTGTCACATCAGTTAGTTGGGTGTCGTAAAGTCGCTCTGCTTTTAAGTGGCTATATATATATATATATATATATATATATATATATATATATATCGCCACTCCACCTCCAGTTTGGTGTTCCCTATCACTTCGGAAGAGTGTCATGCCTGGCAAACTCACTTCGTCGTCTGCAATATCAGGGGATGGTCATGTTTCTGTTAGGATTAAGATCTTCAAATCCATCTGAGAGCACATATTCCTGATTTCTATTTGCTTACCCCTTAGTCCTCTTACGTTGATATAGAGGCACTTGGTGGTTTGTCTCAGCGCCTGGTGCACGTTCGCAGCAGCAGCCGTTGTCGGATTTTCAGACAAGTTATTCAAACTGAATCGGCCAGTTTTGTGGGAACTGGCCTCTGCAGGTTTTTTGCCTGTGCGGTTGGTTCAATCACGTCTTGTGCCTGAGGTAGTTGACCGAGTTTAACTATCAGTTTTGTGCGTTCATTTTGGCCTCCCTGCTGTTGTCTCACATATCTAGGTCGGCTCTCGCAGCATCTGATGTGGATAGGCAGATTGTTCCTCGAACTGTACCAAGCTTGTAGTGTCTCAGTCAGGTCTTCCCTATTCCTAAGTGTTACAGCCATCAGGCGTGGTGACTTGATAGACGTAAGGTGTGACGGGCGGGCCAACCTAGGAATGCAAACAGCCATCGTGGTGTGGAGGGATAGGCTACGCGATAGGCATCGCCACTGTTGTACATCGTGCTCGTGAAGCTTCGTCCGCGTTACCGCTGGTGAGTTCGGGTATACCGTGAACTACCATGGTGGTCTGTTCTCGGGTTCCTGGCGCAGTTCTGGCTTTTGCACGTACCGACCACGGCTTGTCATGCCTGATACGAATCAGCGAGGACAATTTGACCGATGGTCTTTGGAGTGAAAGGATGATGTCTTCAGCAAGTCGTGCCGAGTCAATAGTTACCCTCATTGGAAGGGGTTTTCCTTTCGAGACATTTTGGCCTTTGAAAAGGTGGCATATTTTGGCTGGGACGTCGCACATTCCAAGGGTTGAGCAGAGTTTATCCCACTGCTCTTTGTCGAAGGCAGCCCTACCTTTTAGCAAGCTTTCTTCCGATACTGGAACATTAAATAAAATAAGTGAGTTTGATCTGTCGTCCCTGTTCTTGGGTGGTAGCCACTTGTGAATTGGGATGTTGCTCTTTCCCTTCTGCACGTTCACCCTCTGTTTTGTGTTGCTAGCAGATACTGGGGGGTTAACAACAACCGACAGTCTTGTCGGTGTGTTAGGCAGGGTTGTGGTAGCCCTGGTCGGTTGTTTTACTGGTTTAGTCGTTTGGACTTCAGGGCTGATTTTGGGTGGGACCTGTGGCTTTGTCAGTGCCTCAGAAACTCTACACCGAGGGCAAATGTACCAGAACCGTGGGCAGGGGTGACTCAGCATGAATCCGTAGTACTCTTTAGTTACTGTAGTGTCACAGTGACAATGTACCCATGTACTACAGAAGTTGCATTCGAAAGCACGGTCGCTGATTTTGACTGATAATGAGCAGGCAAAAATGTAATCCTTATGCTGCTTCTGGGCGTTGGACTGTGTCGACTGAGCCTTGGAGCGTCTTTTTCTCCTATTCTAAACTAGCTTACAGGAGTGGTGTCTGCGTTGAGTGATCTAAAGTATGGACACTGAGCGGCGTACTATCGACTGACTGTTTGGGTTTTTTAGCGAACCGTGCGCACGATATTGGGAATTTCGATGCACTATCGACCCCGTGGTTTATGCCTCTATAAGTTTTCCTGGTGGTTATAGTGTAAAGTGTACTCGCGGCCTTATTACTTGACATGATACGAGGGAGATTAGGAGGTGAATACCGAGATAATTAGAATACGAGATACACAAAAAAGGGATTTAGGAAAGAAGAAATTTAGTAGTATATAATAAAACTACGAGCAATAGAGCCGGAAAGTACTCCAAAATTGCAACTTTACTTTTGACCATATTAGTAGGTAACCTTACGTGTATCCAGTAATTTGTCTACAAGTCCTGTGTTTGTGAGTGAGTGGATGTATGTATGCTGCCGAAGCAACTAGAAGAAGAGCAGTTGAACGAGGCAGCAAGACCTACCGCATAATGGTTCTGAGTTGGAATGGTTCCGTTTACCCTTAAATGTTTTCTGATTGTCAACCAATGAATGGAGAAAACTTTTTATAGCTTCGGAGGTGATAAAGTATCCCGAAAGTGGATTGTTGCCCGTAAATGGAAGAGAGTCAGGGAGGACGCGTCAAATTCGAAGTGCGCGCGTTGCAACCTGTTCAAAATCAAATCGCGCTTTCAAATATCTCTATTAGGATCAAAAAACTGACGACTTGTGTCAGCTGCTGTGCGACACGCTTCTGTGAGTTTTTGATCTAATTCTGTCAAGTTCAACTCGAAATTCGCTCATTTCAAGGGTCTGTAGGCACGTTTTAGTAAGCCAACGTGGATATCTCTGATCTCTGTATTAATTCTGCCTCTCGTATTCCTGCCCAAAATCGCTATCATGTGCTGATTTAGGGGCGCTTTACTGATCTCAATTTTGGTGTTTCTCAGTACTCACATCATCTCATCAATTCTATACATTACTCGACTTCATATCAGTTAATTTAAGCAATGTTTACTAAGTTTTTGATCACCATAAAATTTATAATGGTATTTCTTATGTTTCTTGACTACGTCCTGACTGCAATACTTGGAAGGTCCACAGGTCATCAGTATGATAAAAAATTCCTTGATCCCATCTTCTGAACCAGAAATAATACTCTTGGGGTGTGCTTCAGTGAGTCTAGCACCATTTCGATTACTAAAAGTATGAAATTATTTACCATAAAGCTATGACTTAGTTGCATCAAAACCAAATTGGTGTCTTTTCCCTCATCTTCTGGCTGGAAAAGCAACAGCTCATATGTCTTTAACCCCTGATACAGCTCGCTAGCATAGGATCCTAGAATCCAATGCTATATTGCCTCAAAGGAATGTGAGAAATCCTCAGGTGCACCCCTTCTCCTTCTTTTATTCTCATTTAAATATCTGTTGCTATATCGCCTAAAATTTTTTGAGATGCGGTTTAATATTATTTGAGAACGAAAGAATACTCTCAAAAAACCCACCACATTATTTTATTGGTCATTGTTGTCATTTCTTTGCACTTTAACTATGTTTTGATTTTGACTTTTATTCTGTGACAGTGATAAACTGTTCTCAGTCATTATTATTCAGATTTATTAATTGTGTGCGTTGTTATTCAAATTACCCTTACCACCTGCCGAAACACTGAAAATTATATCAAACTCCATATTACTGCATGTTTACCTGAATTATTTTCGACCTTTGGTTGCCTGCCTGGAACCGTTTTTCGAATCTCTGTGTAACTACATCCGATAGGTTCCCTTTTTCATACTATGAACATATAGATATGCTAAATACGACTTGAATGAACAGAACATAACATTATTCTCCGGTCCCCATGCGCTGCATAGGCAGCCACCATTTCCGCTTGAAAATGGCTCATAGCAACTTTTTTTGATAAATGGTATTCCCCATAATATTGATGGAACTACTCCGAATCCAGCTGATATCATTGGTCAGCAGTTTCATCGTCTACACAACCACACTATGCGACTATGTTCATAATTATATGTACCCATCAACAAAAGCAGCAAAAACCTACCGAAACACTAGTCAAATAATTTCCATATACCTGTCTTCATTTATGTTGTACGTAGCATAAATGTACCCGGTTTTGGATTTTATTCATATGATTCATTTTGTTGTCAAAGGCGAAACAAAGATATATTCATTCCCTCCTCTGAACGAAACTAAACGTTATAAACTGAATACGTCATATTGTGAACGGGAAACTAACTAGTTCTTAATCATTCATTGACTTTGTGCGATGACTAACTTCTTAGGGAAGACCGTTCTCCGCTTATTTCACTACGCTGCCCAAAGTTATTGCATTTTTTGGTGGAGGAGAGAATTTTTTTCTTATGGTCTATATGATATATATGGTTCATGGTGTCCCTGATCTGCATGCAGTACTTCTTCCCCTCTAATGGTTATCAAATAGAATTCTCATTTGGTAACATCTAAATGACTCAGGATATCAAATTTTTCGGAATATGGATGGTTGTGAACGAATTCGAGACACCAGCACGTAATTCATTTGGAAACATGAACCTGCAAACAAGCCCCGTTCGACCAACAGTGTTGTACAGCTACAAATTCCGAATCACATTCACTCGCATGAGTGTCTGGTTTGCACTTGAATGAGTCGATTTAGGGTGTTGACACTACTTCTTCGAATAACAGGTCCTAAGAGTCGATGACTTAGTGCGGAAACCTGTATACTACTATATTTATGGTCTTTCATGGTTTTTAAACTCGCCTGGTAAGTCATCTGAGTTGTATTGGCCTAGTTAAAATAAAAAGATTGGGCATATCAGGTTTAGAATGACTTGATATTTTCTAAACAATATTCAGACTGTTTGGAATCAGGGAAGTCTAGATTTTGAAGTCGCTCTGTATAGAATGAGTCTCATAGTCCTATGGTTACTTAAACAACTGAATTCTTCAATTCATTCTAAATATACGATTGCTACGTGAAAGCAGATTCAAGTTTAAATCTCACTAAGGCTGTATAAATTTATGAACCTAATATTATCCAATTCATCAAATAGGCAAGAAGTACACATGTACCTGAATACGTTATTTTTCATCGAGCATTTAAAACATCTGAGGAAAAAAGTGAACGGTGCAGGACAGAACCCTTTTAGGTGACTTTTTCCACTTTTTCCTTACAATAATGAGGTTTTCTAACATGATAATCAGGATTTCGATCCGCCCATGTTTTAGGGGTGGAGCATTTTGTTTGCTTTCGTCTCTCTTCCATTGACCAGGCGACCATTCAATGATACAGAGGTTGCTCTTATACGCTTGCTACTTTTGAGACTCATGTTTCCAAAAATATGCAGAGGTCGCTATTCTATCAGGAAAACACACAACGCGCTTATTAAGGCACTTAAAGGATGACTTAGTGGTTGGTATTTGATAAAAAGCAAGTAAGACAGTGAAAACAAATTTACTTCAGAATTAATCAAACTATTCAGGAACCCTACTGTGCACCTTCCCTATTTGTATTCACTTACTGAAAATGTGGCTGTATCAAATCGTTCTGTCAAAGAAATGGTGTAAATGTGCATTCAGAAACCGGCTCTTGTATCTAATCTAGCTTCTATAACTTTTGCAGCAAATGTAGTAGCATTTGTGACAATTTGATCCAGCCTGCAAAACTGGCATGCCTCTTGTAACATGCTGTTATTTGAGAATAAATATATTATTATTATTATCGTTATTCATTTTTCATCAAGCTTTTTGTCGCCATGTAATTAAGCATGGCTTTTTCAGTTTTTTCCAAAATCTAAAAAGTTGGAAGATTTTGTATGTTCTTTTGATCCTGTCCTATGGTTGTTGTTGAAAATCGCACTTTTCTGATTCAAAGATCACAAATTATTGCGAAGTGAGATATTGAATATCTTATTCAGCGAGACAGTTTGACACTGAGCAATCTGTGTCAAGATTATATTTTGTTACTCATTCGGCAGCTTTGATCAATCCCTGCATTATCTTCTTGTGGATTTTGGTACGTTTTCTCAAAGTAAACATTGAGTGGTGGACTTGGTGTCTTGGTTCTGGAGTCCAGTCTTTCATCAAGAGGAGGTTCGCAGGGATAGAAGACAATACCAGATGAAGCTAGCTGCACAACCTGACATACACAAAATGTCTGCATGGGTTTACGACCAAAAGAAAACGTACGAACCAGGGTGTTTGAGCTCTCAGAGGTCCTATAGGCGAAGATCGTACCAACCTGGAGATGGTTGCGGTCTTTAGCACTTAATTCACTGATCATTCAATCCAGGTACTCACAAGTTCAGCGTATCATTCGAACCCAATCCTTGATCATGGTAATAAGTATATTTGACTTATCTCTGACTTAAAACTAAGACCATTAAATACGTGAGCAATTAGAGTAGAACTCCCACTAGTTGGTTTCAAAGACGGCTCGGCGCAGCCATTAGATCTTGGATTGTTAAGCACGTATGCAGTGCCACTAAGTGGACTAAAGATGAAAAATCCTAAAACCTGGATCATTTGTTAACAAATGATCGGATCCTGGTTAAGGATGTTCATGTCCATAAAATAACATGAAGTAGTGACCATGGCACAGGACGAAAACGAGCCCTGTGTTTGCTGCACCACGGAAAATTATATGCGTATGCGAGAGGTCCTCCTACATGCCACATGGCCACGTGCTTCGTGGAAGCTGACAGTAGATGATCACTGGCAAAGAGTGAGAGACATCATCCAGAATGCTGTCCTTAGCAACTTACTTCAGTCACACCACTCACCCAGAAGTAGAAGAACATAATTTAGGTGCGGCACTGAACGCTTGCTACAGGCGAAGAGGGAAGCCTGGCACAATTAAAAGTTCTCCTTGAGGGATTCCAGGCGTAGTCGTTACTTGGCATCGAGAAACAGATGCAATACCAAAGTTCAAGGTGATAGCAGACGTTTTCAGTTTAAGCTAGCTGCTAAATTACACGCTAAGCCTAAGCATCTGTTTAGGTTCAGGACTAAAAGAAAAGCACCTAATCAGAGATTTTGTTCAATGAAAGATCCGAATAGAGAAAGCCTCATCAACCTGGAGATGACTGAGATCTTCAACAAAAACTTCACCAACCAGGTAAACCAGGTATCCACACATTCAGAATACTACTCAGACCCAGTGCGAGCTGACGGCTTAGAAAATCTCCGAATTGCTCCTATCATAGTACCAAGTAAACCAAAGGCATTACGCCCAGGAAGGTCATCAGGTTGTCATAATATTTGCTCTATAGTCTTGAAACAGTGTGCAGAAGCCCTCTGTCCATCGATATGTGACTTGTACAGACGTTCATTGGCGTCACATCAAGTTCCAGTCGAATGAAAACAAGCTACTCTGTCTCCATTCTTCAAAGGAGGAGATAAAAAGGAACCAGCATGTTACAGACCAATACTATCAAAGGTAATGAAATGGTTTGTGAACAAACAAATAAGGGAGTACATGGATAAGAATACAATACAACATGGAGCTGAACACTGGTTTCGGAAATGCAGGTCGTGTACATACGATCTTCTCATAGCAAGGGACAGTTAGACGACCTGCTAGGACCGAGAAATGCCTATGCACGTAATATTTCTAGATTTTGCAAAAGCCTTCGACAAAGTATCCCATGCATTCCAAATCGCGGTAGTTGCGGAAACGGGCTTCATTGACCCACTTGTACCCTGGCTCAGAAATTACTTTGAGAATAGAAAGTTTCGTACCAAGGTAAATAGAGTTCACGCAAGTTGGGGGATCTCAACCGCGCCGGTGACCGTCTTAAGTCCGACTCGCTTTCTGATAATGAATAACGACATGTTAGACAAAGTTTGGTCAGCGGCATTGATCTACGCAGAGGATGCAAATATCTGGAGGTCCATTAGAAGCAGAGAGGATTCAACTGAGCTTCAAAAGAACCTTACATGCATTGACAACTGGGCAGTGTAACTCAACCAACCGAAGTGTCAGGTCATGTCCATTCTGAACCACATGACGAAAAACGATTTACATCCTCAACGGAAGTCCGCTCCCTCATGTCTCATCAAAGAGTGATCTCGGTTTACAACCGCAGAAAGCCTCCACACAAGCCGGAACAGTAAAGGGAACGCAGCTAAGGCAAATACCAAATCTTCACTTCGTGCGAAGATAAAATGGTGTTACCACACCACAATTATTCTTAACATTATTTAAGACATGCGCGCGCCCACATCTGGAGGTTCACAACGTCGTCGCACCCCCTCCACGTAAGTCAGACATAAATCTTTTGGATGGAATGTTGAGAAGAAGATAGACTCCAGCACTTGGGATTATTTCTCCCGATTTACAGGAGAATAAGAGGTGATTTGATCATGACGTACAACACATTAGGCTCGCCAAACCGATGCATTACCACCACTCTTCTAGAGGTAATCGTCAAAATATTGCGCACCCAAGGCCGAATACTCAGGTTCTTGTACACTTTTTCTCATTAAGAGTCTTTGCAACTTTGAATGCTCTCCCAGCCGAGGTGACCACAGCCCCCTCAGTGGACTGCTTTAAGAAGAGACTTGATAATCACGTACCACATACGGACTATCACCTCCCTGTTGGACAAGCTGTGCCTGATGCATATCTTGAGACCTGCTAGTTGTTCCCATTGCCATCTCCTCAGATCACTCAATTAATCTATCTCGCCTATTATCTCTGGTTCCTCTCCCTTGCTTACATTTCGGTCCTCTCTCACAATTTTCACAACCAATTAATAAACTAAATAACCTGTAAACTACTCAGTTCTGAAATTTTATTCACATTAGCATTAGAATTTTATCCTTATTATCCTCATTATTCTGCACATTGCGACTAACTGATCTCCGGTTTGGTAATGTGACGGCTGCTAGTATCCAGAAACCCTACTGCCCTGAAACAAACGTTTTAATTCGAATCCCGAGACATACAAACTCACAACCAACTGCCAACTGACTAGAATTAGACAGTCGAGTGGCTAGCATCCTATTCATTGGACATTACCGAACACCTGGAACCGTACCGAAAGAACGAGAATCGAGCGCAAAGAAATCAATTCTGCTATACTAAAACAGATATCGGAAATTGGATATAGAATTCACTGGATACTGGCAAGTAACTGGAATATGTGTCAAACGATCAATAATCGAGCGCAAAGAAGACAATTAATTTTTACTAGCTTGTGATATAGATTGGATATTGTATCGGAATTTTGTTATGTCGACATTTTAATTTTGTGTTTCTCGCGGGAGGTATGAGTTTGCCGTCCTATCAAATGTCATTAGCTTTTTTTGTCAGGTGAGTCAGTAGGTGTCGTTTTGGTGTATATTCTGCTTTCAAGATCACTTAAAGTTAGCTCGACATTTAAACACGTCATCTGAATTTGGGAACTTTAGTTTATGCTTTCCATATATGAACAAAATTTTTCTCAGCTTGACAAAATTTGTTTGTAGGTCTGAAGCTCAAGTTACTTAGTTAAATATCATGTCAGTTTTCTAACTTCATTTTCAATAAGGTGTTTTAAATTCGACTGATTCATAGCTGTTCCGTATGTCTAGTGTCCTGAGATTTTTGACTTTTAATTTCTTGAGCTTTTTCGAGTATTTAAGAACATGACTAAATAATTTTTTAGTCAAAGTTCAAGCAACTACTTAACTTATGGAGGCTTCGTACCGGTTTAATCATTTTTGAATATTGATCTTATTTTAGACAAGATTTTAATGTGTAATGGTCTCAAACCTCTCAGAATATTAATAATTCTATGGTTTTACTTCATTTTTAGGTAGATAATTTCTAGATGTTTTGTTAGTGTACATTATATACTAGTCGTTTGTCGTCTGATATCTACTGCGGAACATATCTTTGTTCTATTTCTCCACAGATTTCCTGGTGACTGTTAATACTGTCAACAAATAATGATCACTTCCAACTGTGGCAAAAAACCTCCTAGATCGGTATGCATAATGTATGTTTTGCGTAACATGTTTCTTTCTAGTCCTTAAAGTTGGCATTTGATCCAGTGGATGATACATCTGTAAGTCAGGTTTTTTCGAGATAATTCGTTGTCTCAATGTTCATTTTTTTTTATTAGGATGCTATCGTCTCATCTAAGAGTTTAAATAGACGTGTTTCATTCTCACAGTATGTCTTTGTGTTGGGTGACGAGGATGATGATTCGCAGATGTGCGTCAGGTAAGTTATTTGCAAAAGAGCTTTGTATTTTTTTATCTATTATTATTATTACTACGGTTGTTGCCGTTTTACTCGTTTAATTGTGATATTTCATTATATTTTAAGAAATATACCAGAGAGTTTGATTTCATTTTAATTGTTAGTTGAGTTTTGTGTATGATTTCTATTCATCCGAATGTAATAGCTAGTTAGTATGGCAACTTGAACCGATGTACTCACGTACGAAGTTCTACGTTGTAACTAACTAACTAACTAAATAATAGCTAGTTGGTTATAGCTCTCTGAAATATAGCCTTGAAGCCTAAAGACCACTTTCATAGGTGTATGAACTTAAGTCTACTCTGTGTGAAACATGTTAATTGGCTTCATAAGGTAATAAGATCTATGTAAGTGCTTAGTATTTTTAAAAAGCTCACATTGATTAACATTTCGTAATTGTCAAAACATCTCTCGTCTTTTAGAAATGACAGACACAACTCATGCTTTATAGGTTTTTTCAATGTGATACACTATATATTGGACGTTAAGTGACCTATAGTTTGTCCATACTTCCCAAATATTTCTTTCCCATATTACCATATATTTCTCTATCTGTATTTATCCACATACAAACTAAGATACTTTAATGATTTCGTTCAATAGTCGGTAGTTTTGTGGAATAATGAAATATGTATGAGTCTGTTCCTGTAAGCCCTATCCATCATGTTGCTTCTACGGTCATACCAGACTAGGCAGTAATTATCAATGGATCGAGCAAATCTCATTTCCTCAAGTTTTATATCTTCTGATCGTCCTGTACATTGATAACGTTTTCCATATTTATTGTTACTCATTAGCTTTTACATTGAAATCGTGATTTAATCATCGTTAGAACACTATCAAAAACCTGGAAGTACTGGATGGCTGTTTCGATTCAGTATGGGACTTACCAGCCCATCCGCGACCCCTGCTACTCGCAGGATTCGAACTCCGGTACTTCATTTTTACGCCCGAACGCTTAACTTCCAGACCACTGAGCCGGCATCAGCCGATGTTAATGTCTAACTCTGAATAATCTAAAGATTTTGCGCAATCTGATTCATTGTCTTTAGTAGTTACTGCCTACACCGGACAGGTTGATCACGTCTTCTCACCAGAACTCCGAGAATTTCCTTATGAAGCTAGTTACTAGCGAGCACATTTTATAATTTTTATCATTATAGAATTATGCAGATGGATTGTCTTACATTGAAATCATGATTTAATCATGATTATACCACCAAAGGATGGCAGATCAATTGATGAAGTAGTGAAACTTCATTAGTTGAGGTGTTTGGGACATGTGTTACGAATGCCTAACCACCGACTGCCTCGACGAGCTATGTTTTGTGGTGTAGAAGTAGGTTGGAAGAAAGTTAGGGGCGGCCAAACCAAGACATGGCAGAAATCCATGAAGTCACTGACTAGTGGACTGAGTCATGTTGGTAGATGTAGACTACCTGGTTGGGGTCCACGAGATGATAGTAACCGGTTAGAGACCCTCAAAAACATGGCTCAAAACCGTTTGATATGGCGCAGGTGCATCCACCCTTTGTGTTCTCTCAAATCTTAATCTTCTGGATTCTTCAACCCCTCTGGTTTTGACTTTCAAAACTTTTCTCATTGAATCATACTTCTTGAATAATATCTTCAAACCCTAGTCTTCTTCATTACCATTAATACCTCTTCTATCTTTATCACTATGGGATTTGATTTGACATTTACGTCTTTGTGCTAATTTGGTGGTATGGCAACATGAACTTATGTACATACGTACGAAGTTCTACGTTACAACTGACTGACTGATACCACCAAAAAAAATGCAGGGAGACTAGTTCTAGAGTATATTTTAAAGTTTCATTTGAATTGGTTTACTTACCAAAGTTTTTTTTTTGTGTCTTAACAGTCGTTTCAATTCGAATATAACTGTGGAAGATGAATTTGTTATAAACTCAAATACTACTACTACTACTACTACTACTACTACTACTGCTAATACTACTGATAATAAGAATAATAATAATTATAACCGTGATAATAACGACAATAATATTAGTAATAACTTTAATGATGATATGGAAAGTGTCACATCGATTAATAGTAGTGATGTTTCAATGGGATTATCACCTAATCCTTGTTTACAACAAATTAATCCCATTGAATTGACCAATGAACAACAAGAACAACAGAATACAAATATGGAAATCGAAAATGATGCTGATGCTCATGCTGATGCTAGTACATTAAAATCAATTACCATTTGTAGTCCGGATGAAGTCATATCTGTACAAAATAATCAATTAAACAGTACACCTACACATCATCATGATATTTCTGATATGGAGTTACAAAATAGCCCATGTCCATTAGCAATCAATGATGATTTATGTAATATGTCGATTATTTCCAATCATAATATTGATGACGACGACATCCAACTTCCTGTTCAAAATGATAAGAAAATGGATAAGAATTCTCCTAGTAAACATGATACTCAATTGTTCAATCGTTCAACATGTGAAAACACTGAGAAAACATCTACACCATCATTTAAATCACCGCATCCTTTTGTACCATATACAAATACATTATGCATGACTACAGATGATGTCCCAATGCATCCATCATCATTATTATCATGTAAACGACCTGCATCTGTTGTGAAAATGCCTTTAATCAATTTGAATTTTAATAATAATAATAATTCTCAATCATTAATCAAAAGAAAATGTAATAACAATCATCATCACCAATTAGATGTTATCAGTAAAACACCAAAAGTTACTGAATCTGAAAGAATTACATTTGTCAGTTTAATTAATACACCATTACGTCAAGCCAATCTCAATGGTGATGATGATGATGATGGTGTTTTTCATTGTACTTCTGTGAAAAAAAAGAATAAATGCCGAAATTTTCGAGATATAAGTGAGTATAAAACAGAACGGCTATTATCAAGTACTAAACGATTACACAATCATTTGCATAGTCAATTAATTGATTGTCAGCTTGAAGCTGTTCTAGATGATATTGTGAGTTTTTTTTTGCACTGTTTTCTTCTCTTTGTTCACATTTTTTTTATTTGATCAATTTCATGTTTTGTTTTTTTTTGAATCAAGTTCAACTTGAAAGGGGTTTGGGTTTGTTTTGTTACTTATGCACATAAACACGTTATTTGATTTACGTGGATTATTACGAGTTTACCGTAGTTTGTAAATGAGAGCAAGGATAAAGGATCCGGCGACATGACATGCTACTCTAATCCGAGTGTCTTAACCCCCATTGAGTAAAAGAAGAAGACTTGATGTGAAGTAGGACCTGTATTCTACAAACATGCAGAAAGTACGAGGTCCGAGTCCAGAAGAGACTGTTACGGTGTGCTGTTACGAGTATGACGGCGGTTGTCACTTCCCGGCTGCCCACACCGTGGAAGGTTGTTTTTTGAGGGACCTGAAAAGGAAGGTAGATTAGTGTTGGTCTTAGAGACCTGGGTGCGTGACCGCAGAGTCCAGGGGACAACTGCTTGAGGCTGGTCGCGCACGGCCCTTTTTATGAGAAGTTTTTTGAGTGTTAGCTCCGCTCTTGAGAGCCCTTAGTGGGCACCTTTACCGCTGGAGACGGGAATCCGTAAGGTAGGGTGAGGTGTGACATTTTTAGATTCGACCTTTTCTAACCCTTCCTTCCTTGTGAGAAGGCAGCATCGCTGCAGATGCTGATTGTCCGAGAGAAACACCTTACTGCAGTCAGCAGTACGACTTCGCCCTGAGACCTTGAGTAGCTGCTTTTAGTCTCATCGTTCTGCAATCGACCTGCCTGGCATGGTAGAACCTACAGGAACATATATTCCAGCCAGCATAGCTCGTTTGGGTCATGACGATAGTCAAGCGCGACCACCACTTCAAGGTAGCATCTTCGGTCGGGTTAGAAGAGACTAAGAACCCCGGACCTAAGGATCTGGCTCCGGGTCATAAAACGTTAGAGATAATGTATATTTATACAGTTAGGTCGAATAGGAAACAAAATTGAAGTCTGTGACATTGACAGTTAAGACGACCGTAATATCAACCAATAGGAATCGACCAATAGAATTAGACTTAAAAAATAATTCTCTTAGGTTATTTGATGAATATCTTAACAGATTTGCATAAGTAAAATGTGGGATTTTTAACAGTTTTATTTATGGCTGAGGTTATCTACAACGTGTTCATGCATACTAATTGTATCGTACTCGGCACTTTTGGTCATCCTTCTGCTAATTTAGTGGATGAATGTTACGTATTATATGTTTATTTTCATTAAAGATTTTTATTTCAAACTAAGACTTCATCTATATGCTTGGTTTTTATCTGGCCTGTCAGGTTGGGTTACATTAGACATGTTTGTAGTAGACAGCTGGGAATAGTTTCTTTTTTTATTATGGCAAAACAGAATGTGAATTGTTGCATAAATTTCGAGAAATAGCCTTGGAATCCCTTGCAGAAAAAACTGATTTTGTCTGTCACATCACGTTTCCTACTGGTTTTAGCTTTTCATCGAGGTTATTACAATTGGTGACTCTTGGAATTTTAGGATATTTTATACTTGGGTAGTGTCAGTCAGTCAGATGCAACGTAGAACTTCGAACGTAAGTACATCAGTTCATGTTGCCATACCACATTAGCACAGAGATGTAACTGTCAATTCAAATCCAATAGTAGAAGAGGTAGTAAAGGTATTAGGAGTAATCGGAGAGGTTAGGATTAGAAGATATTATTCAAGAAGTATGATTAAATGAGAAAAGTTTAGAAAGTCAAAACTAGAGGTGTTGAAGAATCCAGAAGATTAGGATTTGAGAGAACACAAAGAATAAATGCACCGGCACCATTGCGAACGATTTTGAGCCATGTCATTCAAGGTCTCTAACCATCGATTATTATCATCTCGCGGACACCAACCAGGTAGTCGACATCTACCGACATGACTCAGTCCACTTATTAGTGACTTACTTGGGTAGTGTGGAGCACATAATATAATTACAGACACTAACTGCCAATAGATTAAAAGAATACTATTTATACTGGGTCGTTGGAATCTGGTTTTCAGTCAGTCAGTCAGTCAGTTAGGACGTAGAACTTTGTACGTACGTATACATCAGTTCAAGTTGCCATACTACCACATTAGCACAGAGAGATCGAATTGTCAATTCAAATCCCATAGTTGTAGATGTAGTAGAAATATCGCGTAAGCTTTTTATCAGCCTGTGCCTAAGCTGACACCGCTCCTCATCGTACTTAGAGTCAGACGGGATGAGTTTCCGAGCATTCATCAGTTCGGTAGATGCCACTGAAATCCACCGCTGCTGTTTCGAAAGCTTTTTGGATATTATTCCAAGCTATCTCGGAGTGGGCATCACTAACTACATGGCTGTCTAACTGTTTTTCTAGTTGTTCCTGAAATATATTCTTAGTAGAGCTCTAGGAGGTTTTCTGGCGGTGTTTTTCCCACGTCCAGTAAGCCTCAAACAAATACGCGCTCTCTCTAGAGCATGGTCTGAATATAGACAAGTGCTCCAGAATGAGTGGCAGTCTTCAACAGAGCCTCTCCACCGATTGGTTATAGGGATATGATCTAGTTGATTCGGCTTTGGGGGTCGCCAGGTCAAGAGACGTTTTTCCTTAAGTTTAAAGTTAGTGTTTGCTAAAAATATCCGATTATCTGGGCATGGATGCAATAGGCGGTTTCCATTATCTGATCTTTGAGCCACAACACTGTAAGATCCACCCAGGTGTCTCTCCTTTTCACTGACTCTGACTAATTGAGCAACAAAGTCACCTGTCATTATTACTATATCAGAGCGCCTAACGTTTTGGAGGAGTTCCGAAAGCTTTCTGTAAAACTCATATTTTACCTCGACTGAACTACAGTCAGTGGGAGCGTAGGCAGATACAACGAAGAGGCAACGTCCAGTGTCCTTATCTTTCCGAGTCCTTACTCGGCTTTCATTATGAGACGTTACTACTCTTCTAAATGAAGACCTAACTCCCGAGACAGAGTTTAAATGGTTTGAATTACTCTTTCTTGTTAGTGTTTTTTTAGCGAGTTATTTTTCTACTGGGTGGGGTGGCCCAACCCCCCTCCTTTATCCGGGCTTGGAACCGGCAGTAACCTGGAGGGTCTCCAGGCGGTTTTACTGTGATTAGTATCGTACCAAGTGCTGGAACCAAGGTAGTACTAATCGTTTGTAGGTTTTTGGACTAGATAGTCCGATTAACGTGTTACATATGTAAGCCCTGTATCTACTATTTCATGATTTGAACACTGTACTCATCTTGCACCTTTCTTTTAAAAATACTCTCTTCACATGAAGATAGTGTAATGAGACTTTCATGGAACAAATCAAACATGCATAAACCGTATCATATAAGCAGAAAGATTAGAATCTAATTATTGAAAATAGTATCGAGTCATTCAAATGATAGTGTTAGGCTATTCACCAAATATCCTACGAAGAATCATTTTGTAGGTGTAAGTTCTATTGGTCGATTCCCAATGGTCAATATTATGGTTTTCCTAGATATCGCTGTCACTTACTTCAATGTTATCTCCTATTCGACTTAACTGTATAAATATGCATTATCTGTAACGTTTTATGACCGGGACCCGGATCCTCAGTCCGGGAATCTTGCCTTCTTCTGGGACTTGGACCTCGTACTTTCTGGATGCTTTTAGAATACAGGTTCTACTTCTTATCAAGTCTTCTTCTTTTACTCAATATGAGGGTTGGGACAATCGGATTAGCGAAGCATGTCGTGTCACCGGATCCTCGGTCTCGTTTTCCGACTAAGGTAAACTCGTATTAATTGAAGCGTATCAAATTGACCTGTTTACCTGCACGCGTAACAGATAGTTTTTCCATTGTCTACTCCAATTTCACCCTTGTGTGTAAACGATTGTGTAAGGAGGTGTATGATTGAAATCTCTTCAACGTCTTGTTTTATACCTATTGGTTGTATGATTACAACTACATCTCAGTCAGTCAGTTGCAACGTAGAACTTCGAACGTAAGTACATCAGTTCATGTCGCCATACCACATCAGCACAGAGATATAAAATTGTCAATTCAAATCCAATAGTAGAAGATGTAGTAAAAGTATTAGAAGTAATCGGAGAGGTTAGGTTTAGAAGATATTATTCAAGAAGTATGATATCAAATGGAAGACTGTTGCTCATTTTAATTTGAATATGTACACTTCTTCTATAATGCAAAATGTAACACCTTATAATCATCATACTTGTATCAATCTTTACTTGTTATTGTTATTGATTCTATTGTCTATATACTCAATTTAGGAATATGATCTCTCCACTCCAGCAAGTATTGTGAATTTTTTGCGTAAAAATCGATATATCGATTTTTCTAATTTGGAAAATTTGGATAAAACCACTCTGCTAACTAATATTGAACAACAATATGGATTAGATGAAGTGAGTTAGAGTTGATGATCATTATGATTGCCTTAGTTCATTGATTTTATTTTTTATTTTTAATTTTTTGAAAAACAAAAGAAATTCAATTAATCATTGTCAGTGTTAATAAGAGTTGTGAAGATTGTAATCAGTCAGTCAGTCAGTCAGTTAGTTAGTTATAACTCAGAACTTCGTACATACGTACCTACATCAATTCATGTTGCCATACTACCACATTAGCACAGAGAGATCGAATTTTCGATTCATATCTCATATTAGTGGAGGTAGTACAATGTTGTAACGCTTGCTTAAATATATTTTCCAGCTAAATCCTATTGCTTAGTATTCTCTGACCACAATACACTGGACAAGTTCCCAAGAATCAAAACACGGTTGAACAGGAAAAGATTATATTCCAAAATAGCAAGGAAATAAGAAGCCAGAGGTGATGGCGAAGTCCAAGGCAAAGAAGGCAAGAATAGATACAACGCTAGTCTATTTATAGCCTTTACATGAGAAAGCTTTTGGAAGAAAATTCACGTGATCGACTGGATTAGATTTAACCAATCAGCATGCAGCTAACGGTACGAGAATCTTCTGCCCTGTTTCCAAGATTCGATTAGGCGTTGATTGGATAGGAAATTAGCCAATCAGCGCGCAGCAACGTAGTCATGCTTTAATTCCATCTATGTCCCATTAACATACAAGTATTAGCAGTGATCGGAGAGATTGGGGTTGGGAGAAATCATTCAAGAAGCATAACCTAGTGAAATAAACTCTGAAGGTTGGGATATGAGATAGTGAATGCACCTGCACCATTGTAAACAGTTTTGAGCCATGTCATTCAGGGTCTCTAACCGTCGATTACTATCATCTCGTGGACCTTAACCAGGTTGTCGACTTCATGGATTTGTACCATGTTTTGGTTTGGTCACCCCTAGCTTTCTTCCAACTTATTCCTACATCGCAAAACATAGCTCGACGAGGTAGTCGGTGGTTAGGCATTCGTAACACATATCCAGTACATCTCAACTGATGAAGTTTCACTACTTCATATATTGACCTGCTATCCTAACTTATACCCGTTTCCTAACTACAGCATTGCTTACTCGGTTGTCCCAAGATGCACGAGCAATGCTTCGGAGACACTTATGGTCGAAAACCAGTAACCTATGAATATCTTCTACTTTGACTGGCCATGTTTCGCATCCGTAAATTCGATGGTTGTTATTGATTTACATTTATGTTATAAACTGATTTGAATAAGACAAGTATTGAAACCTTATAAGCACTGAATAGTGTTTCTGTCTATCCTTCTTATGTCTATGGATATACTTTACTGACTTGTATTTGTGGCCATGAAAACTGTTTTGACTCTGTCCTATCAAACAATCCACGGACATACGTTGTATATATATGGGTGCGCATTACCGAGCAATTCTACATCTAGTGCTTAAAGATTTTCAATGCTATTTGGTCTAGCTAAGATCAATCTCCGGAAATTCCTTTTTTATACTAAGAGTGTATAGATGAAGTAGTGAAACGTCATCAGTTGAGGTGGTTGGGACATGTGTTACGTATGTCTAACCACCGACTGCCTCGACGAGCTTTGTTTTGTAGTGTAGGATTAGGTTGGAAGAAAGCTGGGGGCGGCCAAACCAAAACATGGCAGATATCCATGAAGTCACTGACAAATGGACTGAGTCATGTTGGTAGATGTAGGCTACCTGATTGGGGTCCGCAAGACGAAAGTCACCTATGGTTTGAGACCTTGAACGACATCTCTTAAAATCGTTTGTAATGGCGCAGGCGCATCCATTCATTGTGTTCTCTCAAATTCTAAACTTCTGAATTCCTCATAATCTCTACTTTTCCCCTTCTAAATTTATCTTACTGAATTATATTTCTCGAATCATATCTTCGTTTCCTAATCTTCTCCATTACTGCTAATACTTCTACTATTTCTATCACTCTTGGATTTGAACTGACTGTTGCGTCTTTGTGCTGATGTGGTATGGGCAACCTGAACTGATGTACTTATGTACGAATTTCTGCGTTGTATCTGTCTGTCTGTCTGTCTGTCTATCAGTGTATATATTACATGATTAATTGATTTCCTCGATAATAATAATCTACTTTTATTTTTTCCTAATTTTCAAACAGTATTTACAATTACAAAATCAATTCGATTTACATCTGTATGATAAATTTATGAAACGACGTTTTGTCATTGAAACAGAGAATATAGATCGATTTGAATTTTGGAAACGTTTGTAAGTTTTATGATTATCACAACTCATTTATTATATCAATATATCCTACTTTATGACTGTGAAACATGCCTAGTAAGAGTAATGTTATAATGCTTCTACGTATAGCTATTCAGTCCTAGCGGCGTCCAATTCAAATATTCCAATGCGACCCAAATACTATTCCCAAATCTCTTATATATCAGAACGCAACACCGTTGGATAGAGTTGTTTATTTGGGTTGAGTACAGAAGAGAGAGGTAGGCAGGAAGGAACGGAAAACACGAAGTCTTACAAATAGTGCGTATTTATACATTTAGGTCGAATAGGAAAGAGCATCAAAGTCTGTGACATTGACAGTTTAAGACGACGACCAATAGGAAGTAACATTTGAAATGACATTGACAGTCCGGATGACCAATCAGAGACAACATTGAAGTATTTGACTTTGACAGTTAAAACGACCATAATTTTGACCAATAGAAATCGACCAATAGGATTATACTTCCAAGAATAGTACTCTTAGGATATTTGGTGAATATCCTAACAAGTAAAGAATATCCGTAAGTGGTTCCTGGTTTTCGATGATACATGTCTCCGAAGCCATCATTACTCGTTTATCATGGGACTGTTAGTTCTTGTGATGAGCAATGTGTTCCTAGATTTCGTAATTTACTCGTCCGGACAATCGTTAGCTGAATAGCGTCTGACGGTTTATAAATGAGAAGGTAAACACGACGGGTTGAATACGTTTATTTTCGCCACACCACCATAAATAGAACAGTAGACCATAGGTATGCTGCACAAAGATAAAAATCGATATGCGAGTGCCGGAAGGCAAGCAAGCAAGCGAATTGGCGACTGAATTACTAAGATGAAAATGTTCATACATATATTCATAGGGAAATTTCTGAGTCATCGAAATATTTAATAGAATAACATGAAAGCGAATAGGATGATGAATATACACGTAGGCGGTAAGCAATGTTCAGTTGTACCAGCTTATACACAAACTAGACAAATGTGTAAAAACACAAATCTCCAAAACTCTAATTAAAAATATCGTAAAATGTGCTTACTAGTGCTTACTAGTCCCATTATGGTATTCATCAACAGTGCGCATGCACAACCCCTACCCCGGAACGTGGGTCTCACGCGCAAACGCTTAACCTCCAGGCGACTGAGTTGCCGCTATTCAACAATGTTAATGTTCAACTTCGATCAATCAAATGTATTGCACAACCTCACCTATTATTATCTTCGGCAGTTTACTTTCCACACTTGACGTGGTCGGACTACACTGGTCACGAATGTCTTTGGTTTGATTTCGATGAGCTGGGTTCGTGGATACGCACTGCCACTGATGAGTTTAACAGTAGGACAAAACGGCCGTCCAGTGATTCCGGGTTCTGCTAATGGTGGTCTAACATTGATCGACTACTGACTAAAAAAGATTGTTTTCGTTTACAAGATTTAAACGACTTTACTGATAAATATAATCATTTTAATCAAATTAATTTTAGATATCGTGAACGAATCAGTACTGTGTTAGTTTCACCACAATTAAAATCAGTTTTAAAGAAAATATCTGAAATGGAACCAATAGAGGTAATGTTGTGATATGAAAAATCACGTGATTCGTTTTACTTGCTTATCAAAAAATTATACTTACTTACTTTACCTTAGCTTGTTACCCCCAATGGAGGATAGGCTGCTGACCAGTTTTCTCCAACCTACTCTGTCCTGGGCTTCCCTTACCAGTTCTGTCCAATTTTTCTCATGTCTTTCTCTATTTCTCGGCGTAATGTGTCCCTTGGCCTTCCTCTTTTCTTTTTACCTTGAGGGTCCCAAGAAGGGGCATGTCTCGTGAGGCAATTGGGTGCTTTTCGTAGTGTGTGTCCTATCCACTTCCACCGCTTCTTCCTGATTACCTCCTCCGCTGATGGTGTCTGGCCAACGAATCCGAAGTATTTTGCGTAGGCAACGGTTAAGGAATACTTGTATCTTCTGGATGATGGTTTTGGTAGTTCTCCAAGTTTCCGCCCCATACAGTAGAACATTGTCTTGACATTTATATTAAAAATCCTGATTTTGGTGTTGACTGATATTTGTTTGGAGTTCCAGATATTTTTCAACTGTAGAAATACAGTCCTTGTTTTTCCGATCTGCGCCTTCACATCTGCATCGGATCCACCTTGATTGTCGATGATGCTGCCCATCGAAAAACTATAGACGGGAAGAAAACTGTATTTCGTATGTGTGTGTGTATGTTTTTGTGCGTGTACATGTAGCTGCTATAATTTCTAACAGTCATGTTGTTTCCCTCTTTTGGTGTGTGTGTGTTATGTTCGTCACTTGGTACGCTTGAGGCTATTACGAGTTCACTTTAGTCGATATGCGCGAACGAGACAATTACCAGCGTCCAGGTAGGCTACCTTGAATCTCAAGCGGTAAAACAGATGTCTTGGTAAGCGTAGAAAGTGTATTCTACAAACACCCAGCAATCACAATACAATCAAGCACACAACTCTCGTTTATTTATACATCATAGAAACGACGTCCTTGGGACAGTTACGAAAATAGCACACTAAAATGCACAGCAGCCAATCACACAGCCATGGTTTTTCCTGGTGGGAAATGAAATCTCAAGGTCAACTGATGAGCCCATGCTCGCAAACGTAAAATCCCAAACTAAGGCATTATTTATCAAGCGAGTTCTGGGGATCTAACATCCCCAACAGTAGTGTGTGTGTGATATAACCAACAGTAGGGAGAGTCTGTTGTCCCTCTTGAAATGCTTTCACACATGGCCATAGTCTTTTATAGCCACTGCCAAATAAGTTTTGCTCACTGTCTTTTCATGACACAAGTATTGTGTACGGAATTGAGAGGATGAAAAGCGAATGTCCAGCTGAGGCTTATGTACCAGGTGCATATCGACTCCATGATCCTGATGTGGAAACAAGTGGTTTATGAACCTATTAATGATGGATCGGTTAGCATGGAATAATATCTCTTGAAGTTGCTTTACTGTCGTACGGATTCGACGTGTAGATAAAAGACCTGTGGAGTAGTGACCTTTTAACAAAACCACCTGGTTCGGTTTGGGCACTCGAATAGTGTCCCAGTCCACGCATGAATTCAATGATATGTGTAGTACATAAATACTTAGTTGTCTCTTTCTCCCAATATTTATGATATGCTTGAAACTACTATTACGAGTTCATCTTACTCGGTAGACAAGAGCGAAGACAAATGATGCTGTGACGTGATAGGCTATTTTTATTCGATTGTCCACGGTCGTCCTGCTAACGATATCAAAATGTCTTGATATTATGGTCTAGAAAGTGTATTCTACAAGCATCCAAAAATATGCTATTGACAAGCACAAAAATCCAGTTTATTTGTACAAGATAGAAACGTATTTAGGAGAGCCACAAAAAATAGCGTACTAAAATAATAATACAACAACCAATAGCAACCAAAGATTTTCCTGATCAGCTTATGCTCGAGAATATAAAGGCAGATAGCACAACTGAAACCTTTCTATTATCTTGACACATATGTTTGTGTAGGTTCTACCGTATCGAGAATGTCGATTGGAGAAAGGCGAGACTAAAAGCAGCAACTCATAGTTTGAGGGCGAAGTCGTTCTACTGACTGCAGAGGGCTGTGACAGCAGTAAGGTATTTCCCTCGGATAACCAGCATCTGCAGCGATGCTGCCTTCTCACAAGGAAGGAAGGGGTTAGGAAGGGTCGACCGTAAAAATGTCACACCTCATCCAACCTCACGGATTTCCGTCTCCGTCAGTAAGGGCTGCCCACTAAGGGCCTTTAAGAGCGGAGCTAATCCTCAAAAAACCTTTCATCAAAAGGCCGTGCGTGACCGGCCTCATGCAGTTGTCCCTTGGACTCTGCGGTCACGCACCCAGCTCTCTAAGACCAATACTAATCTACCTTCCTTTTCAGGTTCCTTAAGAAACAAACTTCCACTGTGTGGGCAGCCTGGAAGTGACAATCGCCCTCATACCCGCAACAGCACGAGAGACCAAATTGGTCGAAATCAAATCTGTCTGTCTGTCTGACACATATATACATTTCCAGAGGTTAGGCATTCGGTTGCGAGACCCAAATGTTTTGTATTCGATTTCGCTGTGTGAGTAGCGGGAGTCGTTAGCGTGGTGCACTGTGACTAATGAATGAGTAGTAGTTCCATACCAGAACGAAACAGCCATATATAGAGCGCTTCCATAATTTCCACCAAAAAAGAAGTAGTAACTGAGAATAACCTCCACAACCCCTATCATGTCAATAATAGTACATAGAGATATTTTTCATGTGTTCCCTTTAAAAACTCTGATTGTTATTCAAAATATCTCAATCTTGCTCCTTTTATCTCCCCCCTCCCATTTTTCTTCACAGCATTTGAAATTTATGGCTGGTGCACATCAACTATTACATAATTGTTCAAAATTCGCTTTACAAGAAATTTATCCAATTATCGATGAGAATATCGCTGCTCGTAATTCAGAATTAAATGTAATTTTAATACTGTTTTTTTATTGTTTTGTATTTATCATTAACACTGTTGGATGTCGACTGGCTCAGTGGGCCGATGGTTAGGGCGTTTGTGCACAATACCGAAGGTCCTGGCTTCGAATCCTGCGGGGTGCAGGAGTCGTGGTGGATGCGCACTGCCACTGATGAGTAGTAGTCCCATGTGCCAGGACGAAACGGCCGTCTTTCAGTGCTTCTTCCAGGTTTCGTTTAATGGTGGTCTAACATTGATCGATTCATGGTTACAAATAAAACTTAACAATCTTCACAACAACCCCGCAATGCAATTACATGTGTCCACTAGTGACTAGCTTAGTGAGGAATCTTCTCCGAGTTCTAGTGGGAAGTCGTGACCAGTGAAGTTCAAACCTGTTCGGATGTATACAGGGTATAAGGTTGCGCGACTCCGTGAATTTGATCAAGTTAGACATTAACACCGTTATATAAGTGCTCAGTGGTCTAACGGTTATAGGGTGTACGCGCACAATGCCGAAGGTCCTGGGTTCGAATCCTGCTGGGGTGCAGGAATCGTGGTGGATGCGCACTGCCACTGATGAGTAGTCCCATGTGCCAGGATGAAACGGCCGTTTTTCAGTGCTTCCAGGTTTCGTTTATTGGTGGTCTAACATTGTGAAGATGTGACTAGTGGAGTTCAACTATGTCGGGTGTAAGCAGTGACTGCCGAGGACAAATGGGTGAGGTCGCTTCGAATTCCTAGATTGATGAGAGTTAAATATTAACATCATCGAGTATCGGTCCAGTAGACCAGAAGTTAGGCGTTTGCTCGCAAGACCGAAGGTCCTGGTTTTCATGGATGCTCCTTTCTGATGAGTCCCATACTAGGACGATTTCATGATTTCACTGTGTAAAAACAAAATAGCCGTCTAGTGCTCACATGCTTTTAATAGTTGAGGTGATTGGGACATACGTTGCGTATGCCCAACCACCGACTGCCTCGAAGAGCTTTGTTTTGTAGTGTAGGAGTAGGTTGGAAGAAAGTTAGGGGCGGCCAAACCAAAACATGGCAGAAATCCATGAAATCATTGACGAGTGGACTTAACCGTGTCAGTTGATTTTGACTACCTGGTCGGGGTCCGCGAGATGATAATAATCGATGGTTAGAGACCTTGAATGACATGGCTCAAAATCGTTCGCAATGGCGCCGGTGCATTTATTTTTTCTGTTCTCTCAAATCCTAATCTTCTGGATTCTTCAACACCTCTAGTTTTGACTTTCTAAACTTTTCTCATTTAATCGTACTTGTTGATTAATATCTTCTAATGCTAACCTCTCCGACTACTTCTAATATCTTTACTACCTCTACTACTCTATTGGATTTGAATTGACAATTGCACCACTCTGTGCTGATGTGGTGTGGCAACATGAACTGATGTAGTTACGTACGAAGTTCTACATTGCATCTGACTGACTGCTTTTAATGGTGTTCAAACATAGCAACACAACAATCTTTACAACTCTTTTTACTGATAATAACACATTGTCTTTTGATTGTCTGTAGTAACAATACAAACCATGCTTCTTAGGAGACGTTAATGTTTGTCTAAATGCGAATGGTTACTTTTGCACTAGTCTACATCGTCATTTACAATTGATCGATCATAAGCTTTGAAGTACTTGGGCATATGGATCACTTCATTTATATCTTGGAATTCCCCTGATAAGTTGGCAGCTAATGAATATCTTAACATAAATTTAAAAAGTTTTGGTTGGTTTCTGTTAACTTACGTCATTTGCATTGTTTATGCCAGATGTCTGTTTGTTAACGAATGAGTGAAAATACTATGTAGAAGTTTGCTGTATGGTTTATGAATCATTAATGGAAACAACAGTTACATCAGCTGACTGACTGATTTTAAAGGTTTCTAGAGGTTTTGCTCAAATGACGTGAAATAACTGTAAGACCATAGGAAAACTTTACCTGTTATCTAAACCATGAATCGATTATTGTTAAAACATCATTAGAAACCTGGAAGCAATGGACGGTCGCTTCATCCTAATATGGGACTCCTTGGCAGTGTGTATGCAGGATTCGGCACTCATGAATTTTGAACCCAAGAGCTTCGGTCTCGCCCGCGGACGCTTAACATTTAGAACACGGGTGTTCATGTTTAATTTTGATCAGTCTAAGATTTTGCGTAACTTCACTCATTTGTCTTCGATAGGTAACTGCCTCACACCTAACAGGATTGAACTCCACTGATCACAGCTTATTACGTCTTATCAAAATTAGCGTAAAAGGAATTTACTCCTTTTTATACCATTAACTAAGTCGCAAAACATAACTTTTAGGACAAAAATTCATCTATCATATACAAATGTCAAAGTATTTTCACATGCATCTGTTTCATTGATAATTGGAGATTGTTCATCCTCATCAATCAATCAACAGCAACGTAGAAATTCGTACATACGTACATCAGTTCAAGGTGCCGTACCACATTAGCACACTACAAATCCCATACTAGTAGAGGTAGTAAAAGTATTAGAAGTAATCGGGGAGATTAGGGTTCGACGATATTATTCAAGAAGTAGAATCTAGTGAACTAAACTTAAAAAGAAAAAGATACAAGTGATGAGAAACTCTGAGAAGGTTAGAATTTGAGAGAAGCCAAGCAATGAATTCACCTGCACCATTGTAAACGATTTTGAGCCATGTCAATCAAAGTCTCTAACCATCGATTATTATCATCTTGCGGACCTCAACCAAGTAGTCGACACTTACCAACATCGCTCAGTCCACTTGTCAGTGACTTTATGGATTTTTGCCATGTTTTGGTTTGACCACTCCTAGATTTCATGTAAGCTACTCCTACTCCTGCACCACAATACGTAGCTTGTAGAGGAAGTCGGTGATTAGGCATTCATAACACACGTACTAACCACCTCTACTGATGAAGTTTCCCTACTTCATCAATTGATCTGCCATCAGAAGTGGCTGGACGAGGTCACTTGATGATGAATGCATATTGTTAGTCAAAAAATGGCTTCTTTTCTAAGAATGTCCACTTGTCCGTGACCTCATAGATTTCAGCCATGTTTTAATTTGGCCTTAAACCTAGATTCTATATACAACCATGAAAGAAAATCGATATATATCACCTAACATGATTTGTTCAACTTGTCATTGACCTATCGAATTCAATTATGTCTAAACTTGATCAAACTCCCTGGTATCATATATCATCTTTTTTTGTTGCTGTAATGATCTAAATTCTTCTTTATTAAAATATTTGTTTTTGAATTTTTTTTCCATTTTTCGTAGTTGGAAATAACTAATTTAAAACAATTAAATACATATCTTGAATTATTGATTAATGAAAAACAAAATGAATTAAAAAAGAAACAACAAGGTAAGTAGAATTATGCAGATTGTTATGTTTCATTGAAATAAGGAAATCATCATTAGAAACCTTGGAAGCCATTGGATGGCTATTTCTTCATGTAGTTAGACATTCACATTGTTGTGTGTGCTGACTCACTCACTGGTCTAGACGCTAAGCATTCATACCTGAAATCGATTGTCCTGGGTTCGATTCCTGCGTGTGTGAGAGTTGTGAATGCGCAATGCTAGGACGAGACGGACATATATAGTGCTTCCAAGTTTCTAATGGTTGGTCTAACCAATGGTTGATTCAGTATTTCAACAGAAAAATGTTATTTTCCTGTTTATTACAATTGTAATGATTATCTCTCTAGTTATGATTTATAATGTTAGTGCTTGATGTGATTAGACTAGAAACATGAAATGGTACTGTTTTTCAAATTTTTTTTTACTAAAACCGATCTCCTGAGACTGACAGAGGATAATGATACTGTTCGAGAGCTGCGTTTAGACCTGTAGAAAAGTCAGCACGTATCGCGCCGTTGACCTTCTTAATAACAACTATAGGTACTGCCCAAGTAGATTAAAAAACGGGAGTAATAACTCCTTGTCGTTGAAGGCGATTCAATTCTTTGTCTACTGTTGCTAATGTTGCATAAGGCACGGGTCTCTGGATAGAAAGCAGGCTTAGCCCCATGTTTCAACCGAAGTGTTGCTTTCATGGCAGTGCACCGACCTAATCCAGGTTCAAAAATGGTTGAAAACTGCTTCATTAGATTCCTCATATATGTTCGAGGTCATGTGGTCGTGATACCTGGTGGCATATGGTATTTAACGGGACATCAGCCAATTTTAGCTGGTCGAACCAATCTAAACAAAGTAAATTTAGATCAGCTGGCGTTATTTAACATACCCCAGTAAATGACGAGTCTCAGAAGGCAACTTTACATTCCAATTGTCCTGACAGACGAAGGTAATTACCACATGCTGTACGAGGCTTCTGTGTTGTGTGCTGCAAGCTTGAGCTGCCCACTTTGGTCCGATTTTTGCGTGAGAGGATGGTGACAACAGATGCGGTATCTATTTACAATCTGCACAAATACCCGTTAACATTAAGAGTAATGAATTTTCTCTCACCTGGTGATGAGTTTTGACAGGAAGATATTAGGCTCAATGAATAATTGGTACTGGATCTAGGAACAGACTTCTTGGTAATTCTGGATCGGTTCGGCTTTCTCTTTAGGCAAAAACCATCTTTATGACCGAGTTCTGATGTCGGAAAATATAGGTGATTGAAGACTGCGTATGAATAATAGGGATTTGACTTGGTTATCGGTCATCGTTCGCACTCACGGTTGACAATGCCAGCATGGGTCATGAAGTTATCGGACTCATTCATGACCATTTTTAAACAGCGATAACGTGCATTGAAAAGAGAGTGATCACCAAAATGTTTGCTGAGGGACTGAAAAGTAGCATCGAATGATCGGTCACGTGGGTTCTGCGGCAGGATGTAGTTGCAATACTGGTCCAGTTCTGACAGACCAAGTTTTCTGAGGAGAAGACTCACCTTCCATGAATCATCTCTGTCAGCAAAATCAAATTTGAAGAGGTATTAATAACGCCTGAACCAAGTATCAAATGTAATATTGGCGTCAGGATAATGAAGAAACTCTGAAATACCACTTGTCATATCATCGACTGACTGAGGAATTGTCGGTGTAGATGAGACTTGAGAAGAGGTGTGCTTCTGAGAAAGTTTCTCCACCATTTTCAGCTGTTGTGCAAACAATTTATCTAATTTAGCTGCATCCATCATAATTCACTAGATCGTTTGTCAAAATGCCGTCGCCAAATTGTGTTACGCTCGACTCTAAGAATGCTTAAACTATTACGAGTTCACCTTAGTCGAATAACGAGAACAAAACAATGACCCAACGTACAGGTAGGCTACTGTAATCCTTCGACCCGATTGTATCAGCAAGAAGTCTTGATATAGCGCAGAAAGTGTATTCTACAAATACCCAGCCAGCACACACAATAAATCCAAGCACTCAAAATGCGTTTATTTATACTCTATAGAGACATCCTTGATCCTTGGGACAGTCACAAAAATAGCACACTAAAATGACACAGTAACTAATCACAGCCAAGAATCTCTCTGGTGGGAAATGTGATCTCAAGGTCAACTGACCGGTCCATGAAATAAATCCAAAATAAAGATATTTATCAAGCGAGTTCTGGGGATCTAACATCCCCAACAATAGTAATAACGATAACATGATATCAATCTATGAAGTTATTGCACATTGGGCTAAACCGTATAGAGATTAGTTGAATGATGAGTACATTACACATTATGCTACTCAGTCAATCATTTGTCATATCTACTTCACTTTCATTGTTTATTATTAAACTGATCGGTAGTTTTAGAATTTTTCACCTAAAAATTGGTTACCACTAACTGTGTATACGGAAAGATTACTTTTTCTCTGTCTGATTCACTTCATTTTAAACAGCTGAATTGTGTATATGACTAGCTTTTAATCAAATTCAGTTTTGAGTAGTGGTAGTACATTGACACATTTACTCATACTTTTTGAGTTTCATTTGATTTACTTCCCCTCTGTGCGCGCACACACAAACCCGATGTGTAGTTTCCCGAATGCTCTGATGATGCTGAGAGCAAAGAAAGTCTACATACCATCTTGAAATGCTCTCTCATCTGGCCATACATATATAGCCATTGCCAAAGAAGTCCTACGGCGAGGTTTTGTTTGAGGGGTTGTGAGGATGAAAAAAGTCGATGTCTGGTTGGGACTTGAACCGTGTTATTGGGTTTGAAGGACCTATGTGAGACCTTGAACGACATGGCTCAGAATCGTTTGCAATGGAGCAGATGCATTCACTCCTTGTGTGCTTTTTAATCCTAACCTTCTGAATTCCTCATAATCTCTATCTTTCTCCTTCTAAATTTATCTCACTTCTCCATTGCTGCTAATAATTCTACTATCACTATCACTCTTGGATTTGAACTGACAGTTATGTCTCTGTGCTGACGTGATATGGCAACGTGAACTGATGTACTTATGTACGAAGTTCTGCTTTGTATCTGTCTATCTGTGTGAAGGATCCACCTAGGAGAGTTAGAAAACCACTATTCGAAACCAATGACGCATATATGGGCTGCGGGATCCTGAGAGAACAAATGGCATTTAAGCCTATTGTTGGCAACCGGCTACCATGAGACTGTATCTCCTTACTCTGCTCCATTGCTTTGTAGATTAGACTTGTTGATTAAGGCATTTGGGAAGTGATTCTATAAAGAAACCATCTGGTTAGCCTACTCAATAATTTGTGTGACACGTAAATATTTAGGTTGCCTCTTTGTACATGAAAAAAAAACGTGTAGCTTTATTCGAATTGATCTTATGTTGATTATAAATGTTGAAATACATTTAGATTTTTATAAAATTATTCATTATTAAATATTTTAGAACAGAAACAGTGGGAAGAACTGGAAAATTATGCTAAAGATGCACTTAAAAGTAAGTTGAAGTAATTCCTTTATACTTATATATATATATATTATTAATACTCTTTCGAATTGTTCGTATTCTGAATAAATGTATTACTTTATTACGTAATCACGCCTGTTACCTACTCCTAATGGAGCATAAGCTGCTTACAAGCATTCTCCAACCAACTCTGTCCAAGGCCTTCCTTTCTAGTTCTGACCAATTGCTGTTTGTTCTTTTGATGTCTGATTCCAATTCTTAGTTTTATGTGTTCTTTGCTCCACATCTTTGCCTTTGTCCTTGAGGATTCCATGTTAGGGTTTGCCTCTTGATGCAGTAAGATACTCTCCGCACAATGTGTCCTATCCACTTTTAACGTCATTCCAAGCACCATCAGAATGTATTTTTTTATTTCTTCAGCAGCTTGAATAGTTCTTCTCGTCTCCCCACATTGTACCAGCATTCCGTGTACCTATCTTTTATACTGTCGTTAGGAAACGGGTACTAGGTAAGGATGGCAGGTCAATAGATGCAGTATTGAAACTTCATTAGTTGAAGTGGTTGGAACATGTGTTACGTATGACTGACCATCAACTGCCTTGTCTAGCTATGTTTTGCGATGTAGGAATTGGTTGGAAGAAAGTTAGGGGCGGCCAGACCAAAATATGGCAGAAATCGATGAAGTCACTGACAATTGTAGTTGTCGATTACCTAGTTGGGGTCCGCGTGATGATATTAATCGACCGTGAATAACAACATGGCTCAAAACCGTTTGCAATGGTTGTGTGTGTCGTTCGAGTATTCAATTCAGTAGTAGTATAAACTCAATCATCCAGACCAGTTTTATTACATCGTACTATCGTTATATATCATAGGAGTAAAATATCCCAAAACCTCAGTCATTAGGAATGTGAGAAGGGTTAGTCGTGGAGGTTAGAGAGTTAATAAGTGATATGGGAAGGACTTGATCATCAACAACCTACTCTCGTATGGTGTTACGGGTATGAGGGCAGATTTTACTACCCGGCTACCTACACCGTGGAAGGGTGTTTTTTGAGGGACCTGAAAATGAAGGCTTTGCCGCTAGAGACGGAAATTCATGAGGTAATCCGAGGTTTGAAATTTTTAGGGTCAACTTCCTCGAATCCGTTCCTCCCGTTGCGAGAAGGCGGCATAGATGCAGATGTTTATCGTCCGAGAGAAACACCTTAACACTGTCACATCCTTCTACAGTCGGCAGTACCACTTCGCCCTCAGATCTTGGGTTGCTGCTTTTCGTCTCTTCGCTCTGCAATCGACCTGACTGGCATGGTAGACCATTCAGGAACATATATTAAAACCAATATAGCTCGGTTGGGTCATGACGATAGGCAAGCCGGCTCGACCACCACGGTCAGCTGCCCAAACCTTCATTATAACAGATTGGTTTGAATCACGCAACTATCTCTATCTTTGTTTTACAATGTAAATTAATTATACTTTTCTCTGTTTTGTTGCATTTTCTTTAAAAAATATCTAAATTTTTCAATCATAATCCAAAATTTTTTCTTTCTAGAACTTGATCGAATTCAACAAGGCATTCATCAAACTACACAACATCAATTACAACTACGTCACTCAAATGAAAAATTACTTCACCATAAAAATAAATTACAATTAAAATTAAAACAATTATTAGAAAAAAAATCTAATCAAGAACAAGTGGACAATTTAAGTAATCTACTGAATCGTTCCATTGGTTGTACAGAATTATTTCCAATACCAATTGATGAAGCATTACGTAATCAGCGTCAGCATCATAATACAGATGATGAAAAGTGTCGAGTTGAATCAATACTGAACACTAGAAAAATGATTAATTTGTAAGTTGTTAAAAGAAATAGGGTTGGTGTTGTTTCTGTTCTCATATATTTTCTTTCTTTTATTATTGTAAATGTTGTGGCCATACCTATTGGTGTGAAGAGTTAGTTGTGGAGATAAGAGAGAGGTATTAAGGGGTGTAGGAAGCATTTGATTTTAACCAGTTTGATCTCGTGTGCTTTTATGGGTATGAGGGCGGTTGTCCACACCGTGGAAGGTTGTTTCTTAAGGGACCTGAAAAGGAAGATAGATTAGCGTTGGTCTTAGAGACCTGGGAGCGTGACCGCAGAGCCTAAGGGACAACTGCTTGAGGCCGGTCACGCACGGCCTTTTTATGAAAGGTTTTTTGAGTAATTAGCTCTTTTCTTTTAAAGCCGTTAATGGGCAGCCCTTACCGACGGAGACAGAAATCCGTGAGGTAGGGTGAGGTGTGACATTTTTGTGGTCGACCTTTTCTAACCCTTCCTTCCTTGTAAGAAGACAGCATCGCTGAATATGCTAGTTGTCTGAGGGAAACACTTTACTGCTGTCACAACCCTCTGCAGTCAGCAGTACGACTTCGCCCTGAGACCTTGGGTAGCTGGTTTTAGTCTCATCGTTCTCCGATCGACCTGCCTGGCATGGTAGGACCTTCAGGAACATAAGTTCCAGTCAATGTAGCTCGGTTGGGTCATGACAATAGGCAAGCCCGACCACCACGTCATGGTATCAGCTTCCGTTCGGTGTAGTAGTAGGTTAGAAGTATGCTAAGGGCGGTAGAATAAGATTGTGACTGTGTTATATATATATATATATATATATATATATATATATATATATATATATATATGCATTCCTTCCCATTAGAAAATGAATCCATCTCTTGACCAATCATATCATTTTGGACATTTTCTAATTGTCATTCTCATTTGGTCACTTCTGATTGGTTGTCTATATATAACAATTACATCAATACATGGATGGACACATTTATTCTAATTTTGTCTTTTTTCAAATATAGATTTTCTCCTTGTCGTATTACATGTACATCAATGGATAGCGAAAATCATACCTATGAAATATCAACATTATTTGGTTTAGTAAATTTTTTATTAACATGTCAAGTATGCCAAACATTCATGACTACTAGTGGTGTTGGTGGTGATGATGATATGCATCGAAAGAGCCAGAGGAAGACGAAGAGGAAGAAGCAGAAGAATGATCATGACAAAATTGACGGCGTTGATGTTGATGTTGACGAAGATGATGAAGATGATGATGTTGTTGTTAATGTTGATGATGACGGTGATTATGATAAGAACGACGATGAAGATGATGACGATGATATGCAGGTCACTATTGATCCGGAACAATTGAAAGTGATCAGTTTACAAGTGACTGCACCAACAGAGAGTAGGTTGTGTTTGTCTTTACTATTATTATATGATGGGTGGGTGGGTGGAGTTTAACTGCAGTCAGTTGTAACGTAGAACTTCGTACGTCTATGTACATAAGTTCATGTTGCCATACCAGCACAGAGACGCAAATGTCAAATCAAATCCTATAGTGATAAAGATAGTAGAGGTATTAATGGTAATGAAGAAGACTAGGGTTCGAAGATATTATTCAAGAAATATAATTCAGTGAAATAAGGTTAGGAAGACAAAGGTAGAGGTGTTAACGAATCCAGAAGATTAGGATTTGAGAGAACACAACGAATGGATGCACTTATGCCATTGTAAACGATTTTGAGCAATGTCGTTCGAAGTCTCTAATCATTTGTGACTTTCGTCTCGCGGACCCCAACCAGGTAGCCTACATCTACCAACATGACTCAATCTACTTGTCATTGACTTCATGGATTTGTGACATGTTTTGTTTTGGCCGCCCCTAACTTTCTTCCAACCTACTCCTACACCACAAAACATAGCTCGTCGAGGCAGTCGGTGGTTAGGCATACGTAACACATGTCCCGAACACCTCAATAGATGAAGTTTCACCACTTCATCTATTGATCTGCCATCCTTACCTAACACCCGAGTTTAGTTAGTAATTCAATCAGTTGTTGAATTAAGAAATTCACTAAGTTTGAGTTCCTAGTGTAGAACGATTCAGGAGAACTGGAATTTCAATGGCGTAGGTGCATTTACTCCTTGTGTTTTATGATATTCTAACTTTCTGAATTCATCATCACCTCTATCTTTTTCTTTCTAAATTTACCTCACTGAATCATACTTCTTGAATAATATCTTCGAATCCTAATCTCTCCGACTACTTCTAATTCGTTTACTACCTCTACCACTACTATGAGATTTGAATTGACAATTGCATCTCTCTCTGTGCTAATGTGGTGGTATGGCAACTTGAACTGATGTACTTACGTGAAAAGTTCTACGTTGCTGTTGATAATGATGATGCTGATGATGATGACTGGTATTGAGATTATCCATCTCTCAACTGCTGTATCGCTAAATAAAACGAAATGCCCAAGTTGTTTTTCTCATTGTTAGCTTTATTATCTA
>OX103974.1:2388675-2484039 GCA_944470395.2 Schistosoma turkestanicum
TATCCTAGTGTATATATATATATATATTTTTTTTGATGTCAAGTTTTGAATGCTGACCAATCTAGTGCTTAGTGCTTATCGTATTCGACTGAACAAGTTGCATGCAGTTTAGTTTAACAACTAGTCTCAATGACTCATTATATTTTCAAATGGTACTTACTACTGATCATTTAATCGTTTGTTATTTGTATAGTATGAAGTTAGTCAATTCACATGGTGTAACATCACTATGGCTATCAGTTCATTCATCCATATCCTAGTAAATTATAATAATAGATGGATTAAAGCTTGACTGTGTTAGCTACGCGCTGATTGGCTAATTTCCTATCCAATCAGCACTGGAGAGCATTCTAGAAGTTACTCGTGTAAAAACCACAGAGATACTAACGTTGTCCCTATTTCGCCTTCACTTCGGCTTCCTACTTCCATTTAACCATGTTATTTGGAATATAATCTCTTTTCTTTATTCCACCTTGTTCTGATTTGAGGACTTGTCGAGTGTATGTATTGTTGTCAGAGAATAAATACTAAGCAATAGGAATTAACTGGGTTTACTAAGAGAGATTGATAACAGTTATTCAACTTATGCACACACTGATTCTCCCTTTCTTTGTCTCTTGCTCTGTCGCTCTACCTCATGTTCTTCTATCTGGTTATTTTATTTTGATTAGCATAACTGTAAAGTTTTCTACACGTAGTTATCGATTAATGGTACGATTTACTTTAATGTCATTGGATTATATGGATTCTAGTCAAGGTTCCGTTGAATTCGAAGTGTTGAGAGGAAATCTTAAGTGAGTATATATATATATATATATATATATGTGTGCGTGTGTTTTATTTTAGGTTTTTGTTAGTGTAACGGAGTGATTTTTTTATTAAAAACTCTTGATTGTCATCCTTACTACAAGTATGATTTGAAATTGTAATTGTTGGGTATGTTAGATCTTCAGAACTCGCTGGATAATGGATTTATTTCATGAACCGATCAGTTGACCTAGAGATCACATTTCCCACTAGGATAAGCCTCGGCTGTGATTGGTTACTGTGTCATTTTTGTGACTGTCCCAAGGACGTCTCTATGGTGTATAAATAAACGCTATTTGAGTGCTGGGATGCATTGTATGCTGGCTGGGTGTTTGTAGACTACACTTTCTACGCTATATCAAAACTCCTCGCTAGTATATTTGGGTTAAGGGATCACAGTAGCCTACCTGGACGCTGGTTCATTGTTTTGTTCTCGTTATTCGACTAAGGTGAACTCGTAATAGTTTAAAGCATACCTAGAGACGAGTATAACAATTAACGGCGGTCATTTCGACTTGGTATGGGACTCATTAGCAGTGTGTACAGCCATGACCCCGACATTCAGCAATCGAACTCAGGCGCGAACGCTTAACCTTTAGACAACTGAGCCAGAATCTTACGTCGTTAATGTCTAACTTCAGTTAATCTACGATATTGCGCAACCATCATCCATTGTCTTTAGTGGGCAAATGCCTCACACCCAACACGGTTAAACTCCACTGATCACGGCTCCTCACTAGAACTCTGAAAATTCCCTCACGAAGCTTGTCACTAGTGATTACTTGATAATTGTCAGTTTAGGGTTATGGAGGTCAGTATTCCATAATATTGATCGATACATGATTACCAAGATCTCGTATTGTGTATTATACTATTGCTGGACAAATCAGAGGGATAACATTGTGAATAGATATAAATATATGCGATAAATATAGTTAGTTGATTAATAAAGATAATTTACCATAACTTATCCGAATAGAGATGTTACCTCAGATAGCGATATCTTGTGGTGTAGGGGAGTTAGTTGGACGAAAACTAGGGGCGGCCAATCCAAAACAAGACACAAATCTATTGGATCACTGACAAGTGGACTGAGTCATGTTGGTAGATGTAGACTACCTGTTTGGGGTCCGCGAGACGAAAGTCACCAATGGTTAGAGACCTTGAACAACGACATCGCTCAGAATCGTTTGCCATGGCGCAGATGCATCCACTCTTTGTGTCTTATGAAATTCTAATCTTCAGAATTTCTCATTGTCTCTTTTTAAAGTTATCTCACTGAACTATATTTTTTGAATAATATCTTCGATCCCTCATATTCTTTCTTCATTACTGCTAATTCTACCACTATGTCCAGCACTATAGGATTTAAACTGATAGTTGCGTCTCTGTTCTAATGCAGTATGGCTACCAAAAATGATGTAGGTAGGTACAAAGTTCTACATTGTAACTGACCGACACGTTTCTCATGGGAAGTCTAGTCTTTTCTTTCCTGTATTGCGTGCGTTCATGTGTAATTGTATATTAATAGTTAAATAGTTCGTTAGTCACATGTGATTCACATCTTAGTAATTAAAAAACTACGCAACAGATTACTGTCGATATCATCTGATTTGTGTCATATTAATGTAACTTATACTCATTAAGTAATATATTCGTGTTATCAAATATAAGGATTGTTAATACACCTAATCTAACCCTTAATGCTTTGGTACGGTCGAGATTGCAGACACAGTTCAGTCTCTTTCTATGTGCTCTCGTATGGTTGTTGCCTTTTCACACACCGTCCAGGTATTGTTTTCAAAATTGGTAGGATGAAAAGCGGATATCCGTTAGGGATTTATGCGAGGTTGGTGGGGGGGGGGAGGAAAACCCTCATTCCAAATTTAAACGGAGCACAGTTCTTAGAGGTTGATCACTGGCTAACCATGGAGATTGCATCTTCAAATGTTATTAGATCGACTTGTAGAATCCATTATCCAACTGCCAAAAATTGAATTCATTTCTCACACAATTAAAATCTTACAGGAATAAATTATGTTCATTAATATTATTATTATTATTAATTATTACTAATAACTCTCCTTAATAATCTTTATTTTCATTTCTCTTACAATATAATATCTTATGTAGTACTATAAAACTGACAGAATATTTCAATACTTGTAAACCAACATGTGGACATTTGTACAGTATCGTAACAAATCTTCAATCATATTTATCTTCATCATCATCCTAATCATCATCCAGTTCAATGTCATGTCCATTGGCTTCCTTCCTAGCTAGCTAACTAGCTGATTTAATAATTTCGTTTCTTCTTCTTATCATCCAATAATATATTTATCTATATATATCCCTTGTTTAAAATGTAATATATATACAACCAATGAATGAATGATTGATTGATTTAATATGTCTCTCTTTGTGTATCTTCCTCTCTGTTAGTGGGACAAGATAGATGGAATTAAAAAGCATGACTATGTTGCTGCGCGCTGATTGGCTAATTTCCTATCCAATCAGCGCGCAGCAACATAGTCATGCTTTGAATTCCATCTATGTCCTCCTAAAACACTCACTCTCTCACTGACTCTCTGCTTTTTCGCTGTACATATATTTACTTATTTACTTATGCATTACTCCTTACTTGTTTTTTTGGGGGGTACCACCGCAGTACAGTGGGGGGGGGTGTTGAATTATTTATTACTTATTTTTTTCCCTTGGTGTAGTAGTCTCTTCTTCTTTGTCAATCAATTGTATATATATATATGTATGTATATTTTTCTTTCTGATGGTACTTGTGAATATATTTCCTTTTAAATTAGAAAAAAATACAAATAACGAATTTTTTGATTTATTGATTAAACGTACTAACAGTGTAGTGAAGGAGAACACAAGTGAGGGCAACCGAATTGTGTATTTAACGAAAATTACAGAGTTACTCAGTAAAATAGGAAAACTATATCGTAAATCGTTGTTAATTTGCAATTCTTCAATCCATTGTCTGACATTTCACTCACTATTCATGCGTTTCATACAAATTCCATTGTGTTCCAACTCTTCTTGCTTTCTTGATCTTCACCCCCATCTTCTGCTGCCAGACATTACGTTTACACTCGCGTCATATACTACTTATAGGTAGCTCGCACCACAACAGGTACAACAGATTTGTAAACTTGACCTTTTAGTGCTGTTATGCTCGTCAACATGTCAGTTGATATGCTTGGACTATGACGAGTTTACCTCTTAGTCGGTAAACGAAAGCGAGGATTGATGATCCGGTGATATGATAGGCTACTTTAATCCGATTGTCCTAACTCCCTCATTGAGTAAAAGAAGAAGACTTGATATGAAGTAGATTGTGTATTCTACAAGCACCTAGAAAGTACGGACGAAAGGATCCGGGTCATAAAACATTACAGATAATGGATATTTATACAGTTAGGTCGACCAGTAGGAAACAACATTCGAAGTATGTGACATTTAAGGTTAGGACGACCAATGGATCTAGACTTCTAAAAACAATTCTCTTAGGATATTGGATGAATATCCTAACAGGTGCTCACATTTTAGCTGTGTAACGATTGACCAAAAGTCCACAAAAAAAAACAAATTTCGAACTTTTCAATTGGCAGATAAAAGTTGTACACCTTAATCATTGAAGGTAATTAATATTCTCGTCAATTGATATGCATCAGTGCTGTTACAAGTTCACTTCACTCGGTAAACGGAGCAAACATCAACGATACAGTGACATGATAGGTAATGCTAATCCGTTTGTTCCAGACCCTGCTAACTGGATAAGGCGTAGAGAATGTATTCTACAAGCACGCAGAATATACGACTTCGGTAAGCACACAACTCAAGCTTATTTACGCAATGATAGAAACGCCCTTGAGAGAGCCACAAAAAAGCGTCGACCAACGTCAGTCAAGGTTTTCCGAGTGGGAAATGTAAGCTTTAGGTCAACTAGGCGTCTCTCGACGCGAATAAAATTACAAAATTGGGACCATTTCCAATCGAATTCTTGTGATCTAACGTCCCCAACAGTAATTTTTTATATCACAAACTAGCTGTTTTTGTTAAATACACATAAGACATATCCAAGACTCTTTAATAGTCTTCTTTTTATCTAAATACTTCTAGTTGAAAAGAGAAGCGTAAAACATAGTAAACAAGTGAGTACTTATACTCATGTTGAACTATTCAATCAGAAGTAGCTGAATTAGGAGGGGTCATTCGATGACAAACGTAAGCGTCCGGAAGGGCAGATCGCTCATTCGTACAGAAATGAATTGATTTTATAAGAGGAAGGAATAAGCCGATTAAGCTTTCTACTCTAGTCTTACCTTCTAGTCAGTTTTTGAGGTGTTTGTTATCTTAGCACGGTATCGTGTTCAGATCTCGAATACTGTTCGACTAAAGCTTGTTGTGTCATGCAAATTCGGTGTATTTGTTTTAAACATATTGCTTAAAACAACACAGATCATGAATATTATTTGTTCAAAAGGTTGAACTGTCAAAACAACCGATTGTCGACATTTCACGCATTCATAATTCACAATCGGATTCAATGAAGTCATCGAGATAAACAGTCTTTAAAGCTGTCGTTGGTTAAGATCCAAACTGTAATCGCTCACAGTTCCACTTACTCAACAATACTTAGTAGTACTTTGTTTGGTGAAATATTAAATCTTCTCACTCTTGCATTTCGCCTTTTGACTCTTTGATGTTAATACGGTATACAATTCGAATTCATACTCAACTGAAATTCAATAAGGTCATCAACAGTCTTTGAAGCTCTCTTTGGATATACGATTCCAAATATAGTAATTGCTTACACATGTTTATATGCTTCGACTATTATTTTACGATTGGTACTTTCTCCTCTCTGTCTCGTTTGATTGTTATTGTTAGTACATTCACCAAATATCCTACGAAGAATAATTTTGTAAGCATGAATTCTATTAGTCGATCCTTATTGGTCAATCAATGTCACTCCACATATTTTATAAGTCTAGTTCTATTGATCAATTCCTATTGGTTAATTCCTACTGGCTAATTTTATGTTCGTCCTATTGATATCAATGTCACATACTCAAAGGTCCGTCCTAATGGGTGAACCGAACAACAAAGGCAAAAAACTCAAAAGGTGGTTCCCAATGGGCCGCCTAAACGGCAAAGGCAAAAAACTCAAAAGGTGGTTCCTAAACGGAAAAAAAAAAAATAACCGGAAACGTTTAAGAACCCGAACCCGAATAATAAAGCCGGGGGCCCTAATTTCCTCCGGAACCAAAACCCCGAACTTCCGGAAGGTTGGAAAAAAAAACGTCCAACTCAAATCATGTCTTCTTATTTTTACTCAATGGTGGTGGGTTAGGACAATCGAATTAAAGTAGTTTGTCGTGTCGCCTGATCCTCTCCCTCGTTCTACAACTAAGTTAAACCCGTCATAGTTCAAAGCATTCAATCAAATTGACATGTTTACGTGCAATACGTTAACAGTTGTCTTATACAATTCAAATCAAAATGAGCAAACAGAAATTTATATATATAATATAATATATAGAATTCAAAAGACATTGTCTTTTTTTGTAAAGTCGTACAGTTGTTGATAAAAGGTGTTGAAAAATAAAATATAAATTTTTTATATAATGCAAGCAAATAATTACAAGAATTCATAATTACATTGCACTAAAAATAATGTAGTTTTATTTTCTACGTCGTCTAGTAAGTGTATATTAGTAGTAGTGTTAGTAGTAGTATTAATAGTAGTAGTACACTGCAAACATAAACCGGTCTACACACATATCCATCCATTCATTCATTAAAAATAAAACAAGAAAATAAATAATAATCGTGAAAAAAAGCAAAGCTGTTGGTGTCATCAAAGAAAAAGTGCGGGAATTCATTGAAATTTGAACAGAACAAAAAAAGCAGCAGCTTATTCACGCGCGCGCACATTTCAATGCGCTGATAATACATGTGACCAATTAATTGGTACAGAGAATACTTCTTCTTCCAGCCATTTTTCATAATTCTCTTTAAATTCATTTGATAATTCCATGTTGGATTGATTCAATAGGACACTAGTTAAACAATTATCTACTGGTTTATAATTTGGATCAATCCAATTATCCGAATAACGACGTTGATTGAATTGATCAACATTAGTACGTAATGAACATTCTTCTACTTGAAATTGCCATGGTAGAGCATCAACATCTATGCCGTGGATTTAGAGAAAGAGAGAGAAACAGACAATAATTGCACGAAAATTGTTTGTGAATTAAAGGAAGACAATAAATTATTTATTTTCCTGGTTAGCGTTAATTTAGCGAGTTATTTTTTCTTATGGGATGTGGCCACCAACACTCCCTCCTTTAACTGGGCTTCGGACTGGCATTAGGGATTTGATTTTGACCAATTTGGTCTTGTTTGCTGTTATGGGTATGAGGCGGTTGTCACTTCCCGGCTGCCCAGACCGTGGAAGATTGTTTCTTGAGGCACCTGAAAAGGAAGATAGATTAGTGTTGGTCTTAAAGACCTGGGTGCGTGACCGCAGAGTCTAAGGGACAACTGCTTCAGGCCGGTCACGCATGGCTTTATTATGGAAGGTTTTTTTTAGTATTAGCTCCGCTCTTGAAAGCCCTTAGTGGGCACCCTTACTGACGGAGACAGAAATTCGTGAGGTAGGGTGAGGTGTGACATTTTTAGGGTCTACCTTTTCTAACCCTTTCATTCCCTGTACGATGACGGCATCGTTGCAGATGCTGCTTGTTGTCCGAGGGAAACACCTTACTGCTGTCACACACCTCTGCAGTCAGCAGTATGACTTCGCCCTCAGACCTTGAGTAGCTGCTTTTAGTCTCATCGTTCTCCAATCGACCAGCCTGGCATGGTAGAACCTTCAGAAACATATGTCCCAGCCAGTAAAGCTCAGGTGGGACTGACAGTAGCCCTTAGAGGAACTTCAGTAAGACAATAAATTAAACTGGCCCTTCATACGTAAACAGACACAACAGGACCGTCAGTCTATGCTTGACTGTTTTTGCTTAATTACAACTATCCCCGATATGATATGGAGTTATCAGGATGGAATATTTCAACAATCATTGATTGGCAGTTGTTCAAGAACTGACATCTTATTAACATTCATTCTCTTCTCAGCAGACTGTCTGGGATGGTGATTTTTAGAACTTTGTGGATCGACACAGCTCGGAGACTTTTTATGCACGCGACTGAATAGATTACATGATTAATTGACATCTTCAAAGAAATAATCTTGGAATATTTTGATGTTAGGAACCGCAAGTAGGCCGCCAAACGATCAACATTATGAAATGTGACTGCACAGCAGAAGAAACGGAGTAATGAGTACATTGAAATCGTGAATCAATGATTGTAAGACCACCATTAAATACCTAGAAGTACTAGACAGCCGTTTCGTTCTAATATGAGAATCTCCATAACTCTATAATGGAAATCATAAAATGTACTCACTGGTAACTAACTTAATGTAGAAATTCTCAGAATTCTAGTGTAGTTCAAACCTTGTTGGGTATAAGCGGTAACTGTGGAAGACAATGGATGGATGAGGTTGCATTATACTTGAGATTGATCCAAGTTAGTCATAAACACCGTTAGATGCAGGCTCGGGTTAAGCGTCCGTGCGCGAGACTGAGAGTCTAGCGTTCGCTTCCCGCGAGCGAGGTTCTCGTATGCGCACTACTGAAGAGTCCTATACTATGAGGTAACGACCATCCAGTGCTTCCAGGTCTTTTTATGGTGGCATAACATTCTATTCTAATAAGATGTTAGTTTAATGTACTGGTATATATTAAAGGTTAGAGAACGTCAACAGGACGTTTTGAATCTAAACTTCAGTTAACTAATCAATACTTGTCGGCGAATTAAGTCTGCAATTTTAGGGATTTCAACACATCATTTGGATCATCAGTGATTTATTCGTTCTACAATTGTTGGGTACGTTAGATCACCAGATCTCACTTGATAAAGGTCCTAATTGAGGAGTTTATGCTTACGAGCATGGGATGATCAGCTGACCTTGAGATTACATTTCCCACTCGATGGAACCCTTAACTGTTATTGGTTTTGTTATTTTAGTACGCTATTTTTGTGGCTCTCTCAAGGGCGTTTCTATGATGTATAAATAAACTCGATTTGTGTGCTTGTGGACATCATATTTTCTGGGTGCTTGTAGTATTCTTCCTCTACTTATTGGGGACTTGGGACGCTGGGATTAGAGTAGCCATTTGGGTCTTAAAAGAGAAAATATTGTCCATAGTCGACAATTTGACAACAGAAAACGATCGATATACTTTAAGGCTAAAAACGACTTCCTACTTACCATTACCATAAGCCCAATCATCTGTCAAACGATGACGAACTTTTTGATAAATAGCTGACATAATTGACATATTATTTTTACGCCATTGACGACCAAAATAACGACTTTGTAATTTTAATAATTTCAATACATACAACTGAAGCATTGCATGTCGTACACGCAGTGCACGTTTTAATATTGGTGCAGATTTAAATACAACAAGAAGCTAATAAAATACAAAATAGAATAAAGAATTATATATATGAACATTGCTTGCAGGCAAAAAAAGGCACTTAAAATGAAATCAGTCAGTTAGTTAGTTACAATGTATGCACATTACTAGTAAAAGATAGTCAACATCATACGAAGAATACTTATGATGGATTAAACTGCAAAATCGTTGACAGAAGACAGCTAACAGAATCGTTCGATGTGAAGACTGGTGTCAGGTAAGATTACTTACTCTCACCCTTCAGGTTGGAAAGAGGGATACCTCATCAAAATACCAAAGAAAGGCGATCTCAGCAAGTGTGAGAACTACAGAGGCATCACTCTTCTTTCAATACCAGGCAAAGTCTTCAACAGAATGAAGGACTTTGTAGACGCCCAACTTCGAGATCAACAGGCTGGATTTCGTAAGGATCGATCGTGTACTGACCGAAATGGCTACATTACAGATCATTGTGGAACAATCAATTGAATGGAACTCACCACTCTACATCAACTTCATTGACTACGAGAAAGCATTCAATAGTGTGCGTGGATAGGAAAACACTGTGGAGGCTTCTTCGACACTACGGTGTGCCTGAGAAAACAGTTAACATCATACGGCCTTCTTATGATGGATTCAACTGCAAAATCGTGCACGGAGGACATCTGACAGACTCTTTCGAGGTGAAGACCGGTGTCAGGCAAGGTTGCTTACTCTCACCCTTTCTCTTTCTCCTGGTGATCGACTGGATTATGAAGACATCCACATCTGGAGAGAAGCACGGTATCCAATGGACAACTAGGGCGAAGCTGGAGTTCGCAGATGACCTGGCTCTTCTACCGTACACGCAACAAAAAATGCAAGAGAAGACGAACAGTGTAGCAGGGACCTTAGCAGCAGCAGGTCTCAACATACATAAAGGAAAAAGCAAGACTTTGCGAGACAATACAACATGCACCAATCAAATCATTCTTGATGGACACACATTGGAGGATGTAAAAAGGTTTACAAATCTAGGCAACATCATCATTGTAGAGTAAGGTGGATCTAAAGCAGATGTCAAGGTGTGGATTGGCAAAGTAAGCACTGCATTTTTACAATTGAACAACATCTGGAACCCAAAACAACTGTCCACAAACACCAAAGTCTCCATTTTTAATACAAATGTCAAGAGGATCCTACTATATGAGGCGGAGACTTGGAAATCTACCAAAGCCATCATTCAGAAGATAAAAGTACTTATGAACAGTTGTCTACGCAAAATACTTCGGCTTAGTTGGCCAAACACCATCAATAACAATCTACTGTGGGAGAGAACAAACCGGATTCCAGCCAAAGAGGAAATCAGGAAGAATCGATATGTGGACAAGGCATACATTGCGGAAGGCATCCAACTGAGTCCAAGACAAGCCCTCTCTTGGAAACCTCGAAGTCAAAGGAAAAGAGGAAGGCCAAGGAACTCAATAAGGCCAAGAAATGTAGACAGACATCAGAAGCATGCACAACAATTGGACAGAACTAGAAATGAAGGTGCAGGACAGAGTAGGCTGGAGAATCCTGGTCAGTGCACTATGCTCCATTGAGGGCTAACAGGCGTAAGTAAGTAATTAAGGATGTAACATTAATACAAATTTCCCTACATCAATAACCAGATGAAAAATGACTTTTGATTACAATATTTACATCTCATTAATCAATACATATAGTTAACACGGGAAGATTTTTGTTACGATATGCGATGTCCCACATCTGACTGTCAATAAATTCTAACCCCATCTCATCAGTGCTGATGGCCTGATGACTGACGAAATCTCAGTACGAATACAGAAATCCTGACTGGCTTTCGCCAACTTGCGTCACTTATGGCGTAGGCGAGATATCCGTTTGTTAACCAAAGGACGAGTCTACTGCGCAGCTGTTCTCTCCGTCCTACTTAATGGTTCCAAAACATAGCCAGTCAGAGAAGAAGATATATATATATTCCTATCCCCTTAGAAAATGAATACATTTCTTGACCAATGATATCCATCTGTCCTTCGGGGCAGCTCCGAAGGTCATTCAGTGACCCAATATAGCCATATTTGATTGACTCTCTGAGTTAATTTTTCTCACATAATATTATTAATTTCATGACAATTTTGACGCATAAGATCATTTTTTTAAAACTGGTTATTTATCAAAAAAATTTTTGTACAAAATAATTGAAACACAAATTTAGCAAGCACATTACCATAATTCTTGAATGTTTCCATTTAGTTAACATATTTAATATTCTTAACAGATTAATACATGAAAACATATTACGCCAACAACAGGAAACCCAATCCCCATACTAAAATTAGAAGGGAAAAGACAGAACAGAACAGAATAGTCAAAACTAATCAATACATGTGCAATAAAATGCTATTCAATGACACAATACTACTTACATTATTGTAGTAGTAAGTAGAACAGAATCTAAAAAAGAGTATTCATGTGAACATAGGACATGTGTTACGAATGCCTAACCACCGACTGCCTCAACGAGCTATGTTTTGTGGTGTAGTAGTAGTAGGTTGGAAGAAAGATAGTGTTAGTCAAACCAAAACATGACAGAAATCCATGAAGTCACTGACAAGTGTACTGAGTCATGTCGGTAGATGTAGGCCACGTGGTTGGGGTCCGCCAGACGAAAGTCACCGATGGTTAGAGACCTTGAACGATATTGGTCAAAATCGTTTGCAATGGCTCAGGTGCATCCACTCTTTGTGTTCTCTCGAATTCCAATCCTATAGATTCGTCAACACTCGCCACCTTTCTCTTTCCAAACTTATCCCACTGAATTATACTTCTTGAATATTATCTTAAAATCCCAGTCTTCTTCATTACCATTAATACCTCTAATATCTCTACCACTATGGGATTTGATTTGACATTTGCGTCTCTCTGCTAATTTGGTGGTATGGCAACATGAACTGATGTCCTTACGAATGAAGTTCTACGTTGTAACTGACTGACTGACTGATTCATGTGAATATAAATTTGTCAATGTCAGTTCCCATGAGGTGGATACTGTACGTAACGTGGCCCATAGATAGTACGCAGTGGAGCATCATCTAGCAGCTAATACCAAAGATAAGAGTGTCAGGAGATTAGGATACATACTGAGACGAGGAGGAAGAATACATTCAATATTCTGCTTGTATAAAAAATGCATGTCCAAAGACTAGTCAGTCAGATGCAACGTAGAACTTTGTACACACGTACATCAGTTCATGTTGCCATACCACATCAGCACAGAGATGTAATTGTTAATTCAAATCCAATAGTAGAAGAGGTAGTAAGGGAATTAGAAGTAATCGGAGAGGTTAGAATTAGAAAATATTATTCAAGAAGTATGATTCAATGAGAAAAGTTTAGAGAGTCGAAACTAGAGGGGTCGAAGAATCCAGAAGGTTAGGATTTGAGAGAACACAAAGAATAAATGCACCGGCGCCATTGCGAACGATTTTGAGCCATGTCATTCAGGGTATCTAACCATCGATTATTATCATCTCGCGGACCCCAACCAGGTAGTCGACAATTACCGACATGGCTCAGTCCACTAGTCAATGACTTCATGGATTTTTGCCATGTTTTGGTTTGGCCGCCCCTAACTTTCTTCCAACCTATTCCTACACTATAAAACAAAGATCGACGAGGCAGTCGGTGGTTAGGCATACGCAGCACATGTCCCAACCACCTCAACTGCTAAAGACTATATACATATACTATATACTATGTACATAAACTGAGTCTTCTTCAAATAAAGCATTCCGCCTAAAACCTGCTAAGGTTACTGTAGGTCTCAAGCCTGGATAGAGGAGGATTATGCATAGGGTTAGCGTCTCCATCATGTAAAAACACAAACTTGTTAAACAAACGGTGATCAGAACAAAGGATTCCAACTGTTTAAACTCTACCTGGTCAGTTGGGAGTTTTTCATTTAGAAGAGTTACGACAGCTCATGATGAAAGCCGACGCCTCTTATAATAGTCAATAGGTCATTTACAACGTAGAAATTCGCACGAAAGTATATAAGTTCAGGATTCCATACCACACTAGTACAAACAGATGCAAATGCCGATTCAAATCCCATACCGGCAGAGAGACAAAAAAGGTATTACTGGTAATGGAGAAGATTAGGGTTCGAAGATATGATTCAAGAAGTAAAATTCAGTGAGATAAGGTTACAAAGACAAAGGTAGAGGTGATGAGGAATCCCTAACAACCAGAGCAATAATAAACAGAGGTATCTGTAGTCTATAGCCTAATATGCACTCAATAAAATTAGATCTTAGATCATCCTTCAATACATATCAATCTGACTTGCAATTCCAATAGCTTAGTAGTAGCGTCTCTCTCTCTTTCTCTTTGAGCAAAACAATGAGTAGCCCGATTTTAAATAGAAAGCAATCAGTTTCATTCAAGACTAGACAGACATCCCAGTTGATGTGTTTCAAAATTAGCATGTAACCGAAACCAAGGATGCGCCCCATCCCCTTTTAACTAACTGTCTACAATCACGACCGAGCAGTATTCTCTGTATGATTGATTACCTTTTCGGGGAATATTAAAAAGCTCTTCGCAAAAAAACACCCTCTCATTATTTTTACTACTTTCTATGAGTTTATAAGTAATATTGTTTGATATTTATGCGTTCAATAGTAATAATAAACGTTAGGGTTATTCCACTGCTAATATCTTAATCAAAATTCTATCAGTCTTGGTTGACATATAGACATCTCCATGCGGCACCAATCAACACAGAACAGAAGAAATATAGTTAAGACTGGAATCCACCGCGCACGTTTCATCTATCCCATATGGGACTCGTCAGCCGAATGTACCTGCATCTCAAAATTGATATTCAACTTATTTCAACAGGAAAAATTTTTCATCAACCCATTACATAACAGAATAACAGAACAACACAAACTTACAACCATATCGATCGATAGCGCTTCTTGTTCTCCAATTAAACGAGCTGGAAATTCTAAACATGAAAGTCTGCAGAATGCATAAAACAGAGCAATAAGAAAGTTTCTTTTAAATCATGCATATCGACTTCAGTTACATAATCACTAGAAAAATTAAATAACCATTAAACGACTACGTTCACTTAAAATGAGATCCCTCGGCACAAGTAAGCATCCACGATTCTTATAAGAATTGAATTTAGGTGTTTTAGGTGTTTCACGATGATAACTTACTCTTCTAGACTACTACTGTCTAATGCTATTTGTCTTGTTTAAGATTAATTATTTAAAACTAATCGTTGTTCTCAAATTAGAATGTCAGTATTTGTTGAGAATTGTGTAAAAGTTGAAGAAACTTCATCAGTTGAGGTGGTTGGGACATGTGCTGCGTATGCCTAACCACCAACTGCCTCGACGAGCTATGTTTTGTGGTGTAGCAGGAGTAGGTTGGTAGAAAGCTAGTGGCGGCCAAACCAAAACAAGCCAGAAATCCATGAATTCACTGACAAGTGAACTGAGCCATGTTGATAGATGTAGACTACCTGGTTAGGGTCCGCGAAACGAAAGTCACCAATGGTTAGAGACCTTGAACGACATGGCTCAAAATCGTTTGCAATGGTGCAAGTGCATCCATTCTTGAAGCTCTCTCAAATCACTCACTGAATTATACTTCTTGAATAATATCTTCAAACCCTAATCTTCTTCATTACCATTAATACCTCTACTATCTTTATCACTATGGGATTTGATTTGACATTTGCGTCTTTGTGCTAATGTGGTATGGCAACATGAACTTATGTACATACGTACGTAGTTCTACGTTGCAACTGACTGACTGACTGAAAGTGTGTATTGTAGTCTGTGTACTTTTATGTGGAGGGCATAGAGATTGGCCCAGCCTCTCTCGACAAATTAACAATTAATCCATTCTCCGCGAATTATTTACACGTCATCTTTCGACCTTGTCTATGATTCGTTCATATCTTGACTGCTTCTATTCAAGAGTGTGTGTGTGCATGCTTACATCACACATAATTGTTCTATTGAAACCATGAATGGATCAATGTTGGACAACCAGTAGAAATCTGAAAACACTGAACGTCCGTTTGGTCTTAATATCGGGATAGATTAGCAGTATGCATACATAACCGCCACACGCGAAAGCCAATTGTTGGGATATTCATCAAATATCCTAAGTCTAATTCTATTGGTCAATTCTGATTGGTCGTCCTTACTATCAATGTCACATACTTTAAATGTTGTTTCCTATTGGTCATCCTAACTGTAAAAATATGCATTATCTGTAACATTTCACGACCCGGATCCTTATCCTCTGGACTCTGACGTCATATTTTCTGGATGTTTGTACAATACATTTTCTACTGCATATCAAGACTTCTTCTCCTATTTAATGAAGATTAAGGACTGCTAGGATATTCATCCAACATCCTAACAGATATATTGGTCAATTCCTATTGGTTAATTCCTACAGGTCAATTTTATGGTCGTCTTAGATACCAATGTCACGTACTCTAATGTTGTTTATTATTGGTCGTCTTAATTGTCGATCTCACAGACTTCGATGCTGTTTCCTATTCGACCAAAATGTATAAATACGCATTATCTGTAGCGTTTTATGACCCGGACCCGGATCTCTAGTCCGGGATCCGTGCCTTCTTCTGGACTCGGACCTCGTACTTTCTGGATGCTTGTAGAATACATATTCTACTTCATATCAAGTCTTCTTTTTACTCAATATGGAGGATGGGACACTCGAATTAGAGTAGCATGTCGTGTCACCGGAGCATTGATCCTGTTCACTTGTTTATTGACTAAGGTGAACTCGTAATAGCATTCAAGCATATCAAATGACGTGGTGTGATGTGCGTTCGTAATGAGAAGACTGAGGCAGGCGCGGAAGATTGTATTGTGCGAATTTACACTCTTACTCAATTAAAAACGAAAACATTACATTGAACACGCTATTTGCACACCATCATTGAGTCCTGACTTTCAACACTCCAGCCTTCTTCCATTCCTGCTGTTGCTTCCTTTACTTCCTATCGATACTCTATTTATTTCTTGTTTTCGCTCCATTTGCTTTCCGTTTTCCTCTACTGATCGTGAGAGTTCTTCTATCACGTCCCTTCTTATACTACTACTTATATCGTTCGTATAAGTAGCACACACCACAGTAACATCAATGAACCGGCATCCGACGGTGTACAACAGTTCTGATTAATCTTCCTCACCTTCCTCATCTCAACACATTATCTTGAATTATTATTGATGGCAAGTGATTATATTATGCATACAAGTACACACATTCACACACATAACCGGAAAAAAATTTAAATTAACTTACGTATTTTTCGATGTAATATAACAAGTAATTTCTTGATTGAAAAATTTCAATATTAATGGTATACAATTTGCAAATACTAAATATTGTGAAACATATTCAAACTAAAAAGAGAAAAAAAAAGAAAATTTTAAACAATTAAAACAACAGTTAAATTCATAAAGTAATATAATTTATGAAGAGAAAAACAAACTACTGACAGAACAACCAATCAGAAGTGGTCAAATGAGAAGGTCATTTGATGACCATCAAGCAGATATATATAAAAGAGGATGATGGATGCATATGATTGGTTAAGAGAGCGAGAGTGAGAGAGATTCATTTTCTAAGCAGCAAGCAAGTATGTACATATTTGATTTTGACCAATTTGATCTCGTGTGCTGTTACGGGTATGAGGGCGGTTGTCACTTCCCAGATGCCCACACCATGGAAGGTTGTTTCTTGAGGAACCAGAAAAGGAAGGTAGATTGGGGTTGGTCTGAACGACCTGCGAGCGTGACCGCAGAGTCCAAGGGAAAACTGATTGAGGCCGGTCACGCACGGCCTTTTTATGAGAGATTTTTTGAGTGTTAGCTCCGCTCTTAAAAGCTCTTAGTGGGCACCCTTACCACCGGGGACATAAATCCATGAGGTACGGTGAGGTGTGACATTTTTAGGGTCAACCTTTTGTAACCCCTTCCTTCATTGTGAGAAAGTAGCATCACTGCAGATGCTGGTTGTCAGAGGGAAACATCTTACTGCTGTCGCGCACCTGTGCAGTCAGCAGTACGACTTCGCTCTCAGACGTTGAGTAGCTGCTTTTAGTCTGATCGTTCTCCAATCGACCTGCCTGGCATGGTAGAACCTTCAGGAACATATGTTCCAGTCAATATAGCTCGTTTGTGTGATCACGATAGGCAAGCCCGACCACCACGTCAAGGTACATAAATATAAATGAGTATTTATTTTCTACGATCCAGTAGCCGAATACACATTCGCTTCCGTGCTTACCTTCTCACTCAGGTAATCAGTTTGGTGGGGGGGAAATTAGCATGCATTAACGTTCAGATCTTTGGAATTACGGATAGACCTTATATTATCTAAATGTTTATATTAACCAAACATAATTAATGTTAAATTCGTTATAAATATGAATTAGATCAAGTAAGACAAGAGTGACTGAATTTGAACTCCACATTAGTGAATTTCCCCGCAAACCAACGAACTACAGTTATTATTATATGGATGACAGTAAAGGAGTTTACCTCAACTAACATAACTTAGTTTAAACAGTAAAAGAAGACCTTGTTTTATTTGTTCAGCTACTACTATAACACTGACAATACCATCTATCCAATCAATCAGCAGCAAAGTAGAACTTCGTACGTAGGTACGTACGTACGTACATCAGTTGATGTTGTCATACCACCAGATTAGCACAGACATGTAATTGACAATTCAAATCTCATATTATTAGAGATAGTAGAAGTATTAACTGTAAGTCGGAGAGATGAAAGTTTGATGAAACTATTCAAGAAGTAGAATCTAGTGAAATAAATTTAAAAAGAAAAAGACAAAGGTGATGAGGAATTCAGAAGGTTACGATTTGAGAGAACACAACGAATGCATGCATCTCCATCAAGTCACCCGAAGTCTCTAACCACCGGTTACGATAGTTTCGCGGACACCAACCTGGTGGTCTACACCCGCTAATTTGGCTCAGTCCAGTTGTCAATAATTTCATGGATTGGTGCCGTGTTTCAGTTTAACCATCCCTAGCTTTCTTCCAGCCTACCAGTACATCAGGCAACATTGCTCGACGAGGCAGTCGATGGTTGACGTATAAGATACATGTCCCAACCACCTCAGCTGATCAAGATTCACTACTACATCAAGCGATCTTGCATTCTTACAAAGTACCCTTTTCAGAACAACAGCTTGACTGTAGCTACCTTGACGAGGTGGTCAATCTTGCTTATCGAAATGACCCAAATAAACTAAATTGGCTAGAACATACGTTTATGTAAGTTCTACCATGCCAGGCAGGTCGACTGAAGAACGATCAAATGAAAAGCAATAACTCAAGGTCTGGGGACGAAGTCATACTGCTCACTGAGAAGGGGTGTGACAGTAGTAAGGTGTTTCCCTCTGAGAGACAACAACTGCAGCGATGCTGCCTTCACACAAGGAAGGGAGGAGTGAGAAAAGGTCGAACATAAAAATGTCACACCTCACCTTATCTCACAGGACTGGCACGTTAAAAAGCTTCCCATAAAAAGACCGACCTCAAGGAGTTGTCTCTTAGGGTCTGTGGTTACGCTCCCAGGTTTCTAAAACCAACACTAATCTACCTTCCTTTTCAGGTTTTTCAAGAAACATTCTTCCATGGTGTGGGCAGCCGGAAAGTGACATCCGCTCTCATACCCGTAGCAACACACTAGACTAGATTGGTCATAGTCAAATCCTCCCGACACACCCTAATATCTCTCTTAACTACATGACTAATTCTTCTGACATTCCCTTATCACTTCGTACTGCTAATGCAAACGATTCGAGTTCACGAAACGTTATTCCTGGTCTCCTGAAACCCTGTTATAAACTGCATGTTACAGCTTTTAGTGTCCGGACATTATGTTAAATAGGACAACAAGCTTCCTTAGCTAGGACTCCGGAATAGCATTATGTCCTAGGTCAGATTTAGCCCTCTTAGACTGAATACCAGTAGACAGCCTTTTTCGTGCTGTCCAACTAAATGGGGTAAGTAAGGACTCGGAACGATAGGGAAACTCGCTGTCACCTCTGCCTACACTTACTCTCACTGCAGCTCGGAACAGGTACAAGCAATACTGAAAGACAACTGTATGGATCCCATGATGTCGTGTCTCAAAAATCACATAATGGTGAACATCTACCGCAACTATTCGCCTATTTCTAGCAAATACTAACTATAAGCTCAGAGAAAACATCTCTTGACCTGGCGATCCCCATATTGATAAGTGTAGACTAACTGGTTGAATGTCCGCAAGACGATACAGCAATCGATGGTTAGAGACTCGCTTACAATTCTCGTTGTGTTCTCTTAATTCCTAATTCTTCATCAACTTTATCCTACTCTTTTTAAATCTTCGAATCCTAATCTCTCCGATCACTGCTAATACTTCTATTACCTCTACTGATATGGAATTTAAATTGACAATTGAATTTCTGTCCAAATATGATGGTATGACTGCTCTCTCGAAGTGGATCTACTTACTTACGTACAAATTTCTACGTTACAACTGTTTAACTGACAACTACTCCTAACCACAGCGCTGCTTACTCGTCAATAGTCACATATTATATACGATCACAATTGGCTTCGGAGGACACACCGACAATCGAACACACACACACACGCAGAGAGAGAAACAGTACCGAACTGTGATCATCCATTGAAAAAAATAACAGCTGGAAATCAGCAAGTGAGACATTTCGCGCATCAATGTCGTTTTCTTGGTTAATGAGGAGATCAAGTTATACGGAGAGATAGACAGACAGACAGACAGACAGAGCATAACCACCAGATAATTTTGTATTGTTTTTTACAGAACAGCAATCAAAGTTAGAACGATAAAGTTGATGACTATGTTTATCGTCCATCCATTTTGGGCTAAGAATAAATTGCATAAAACAGACAAAATTATTGTACTGACTTGATAAATATGATTCAATTTGAAATGTTTCAATAATAGTAATAATGAAGCTGATATAGATTTGACAATAATTTCACGATGACGTTTACTATCACTGTCAAGAATAATTTCTTCAGTTCCATCAGTACTGAATAAATGAAGAACAGAGAAAAAGAAAAAGTAAAATAGAAAATGAAAAGGCTTACAAAAAAAAGAACATTTAAGTAGAATGAAATAGGATTGATTGACTTATGAGAATTACTCCCACCTCAACGCCGACCCCGCCCTCCCACTTCATCGCCATTGACCAAGATGCTTGCTTAATCCGTAAGGCAATGGAGTACAATGTCGGGAGATGCAATCAATCAGTAACTGGTGATCTATAAATAACAATCGGTGCATAGATCGTTCATTTTGTCCGAATTCCGGAGACCGCCCACCAGCACCATTGGTTTAGAATGAGAGTTTTTCAACCTCAACATATAAACGAATCCTCTGTGCTGCTGCTCGTGAACTTGGTATGTAAGGGAACGCAATGGTCGAAAGGAGATCAGGCTTATCACCGACACCGAATACTCGTGAAAACGATCATTTGAGTGTTTGAGGCTCACAAAACTACAAACCGCAGAGACTACTCGATGTTATGTGTTATAATTCTCTCTTATATTACATTACAACCCACCTATTTTCCTAATGTTTAGTATTCTCGAACACTAGTTCACTCGAAACGTTCTCACAAATCAGAACCAAGGTTAAACAGGATATAAAGAGTGATATACCAATAACGAGGTTAGAATTTGAAGTCAGAAGGTCCAAAAGGAAAAAAGACGTTAGTTTCCTTACATGAGTAGATTTTAGAATTTTCCCTCGACTAGCACTGACTCTGGATACGAAAGAGCCAATAATCAGCGCGCAGCCACGCAATCATGCTTTATTCCAATCTATTTCCCGCGAACAGACAGAGAGAGAGATAGAACGTCATGTCATTCAGGGTCTCTAACCATTGGTGACTATCGTCTCGCTGAACCCAACCAAGATAGATAGCCTACATCTATCAACATGACTCAGTCCACTTGTCAGTGACTTCATGGATTTCTAACCATGTTTTGGTTTCGCCGCCACCCCTAAGCTTTCTTCCAACCTACTCCCCTACACCACAAAAAATAGCTCCCGCGAACAGTAACGTTTGCCTATAGAAATCATGCGAACTTCGTCAATGTGTGTGTGTACGCTCACAGCCTTACAACAAACAAAGTTAGATGGAATACACTACTCATATCATCAAAATTAATTATACTAACTGAATAGAAAAAAAATACACTTACGGCATTACTTCCGGTGTCATTTCCGCTAAAATATTGATCGATTCAGTTTTCGTACGTGAAGTAGGCCCAGCAGCTAATAGAACTTTCAATAAAGCAATCTAGGATTTTAAAAAAATTTTGAATAAATCTTTTACACTACTAATAAAAATTATAATAATAATATGAATCTCTACAACAAATATTATATGCCCACTAGTGATCATTAACCTTTGTAAGAGAATTCGCATAGTTCTAGTCATGATCAGTGTGTAGTTCTGTAGTGTGAGCTACTTATAAGTAGTATATGACGTGAGTGTGTAAACGTAATGTCTGGCAGCAGAAGATGGGGGAAGATCAAGAAGAAAGGAAGAGTGGGAACACAATGGAATTTGTATGAAACGCATGAATAGTGAGTGAAATGTCAGATGATGGATTAAAGATTTGCAAATTAACCGCTTACGATATGGTTTTCCTATTTTACTGAGTAACTCTGTAATTTTCGTTGAATACATTTTCGATTGCCCCACCTGTGTTCTCGTTCCCTACAGTTCAACCGTGTCACGTATAAAGGCGTTTCTTTACCTACCGAAGACAATCGATGATGATGGTTGCGTAATCATCATCTAGCGTGGATTTATTGAAATTTTTAACGCACTACTGACACTGCTGGATGCTGCTGGCCTACAAGTTAAGTGTGTGCACATGTGAGACCGAAGATCCTGCGTTCCCATATTCTAGGATGAAACATAATGGTGATCGAACATTGATCGATTGATGATTTCACGATTTTTTCTTATGACCAATAGAACTTACCTCTTTACAAGATTGAGAAATAGTATCATAGATATGATTTGTAGTATTAATCAACCAACTTTTTGATTGATCCGCGAAACGATGAAATTGATCGGAAATGTGTTGTGCGCAAAAGTTTTTGAACATTTTTGATTACAACACACTTACTTGTCAAGGCATTTTATATGAAATTTTACCCAAAAGGTCAAATTTAAATAAAAGTTCACATAGTTAGACATCAATCAGGTGATAATTGTAAGATGAAGCGGGGAGAGAAACTTAACACCATAGGCTATATAGATGATGATTACCAGGGGTAAGTAAATAGACCAACAACGTTTCTATAAAAACTTCCAAAATATGTCCTTGAATTATTATTTCTAGACGATATTTTGAAGGTCATCAGCTTGATGGGAAACAGGAAAACACATAATTGATCCAAAGGGTACAATAACAAGATTGACGAACAAGACAACCCTTCAAAACATTGTCTAGAAATAAAAATAAGTCAAGGAGACATTTTGAGGTTGATCGAAGCCTTGCTGTTGTCTATTCAGTAAGTTAGAATTTATTCCTGGCCATTTTTATGACCTCAGGGTAATGTGACAATTTCCTAATCATTCTTATTGTTTCTATAATTACGTTAAGTATATCACTCCCCTTCATTTACAATAATCACCTGATGTCTACGATTTGAACTTTGATTTAATTGACCTTTTATGAACTGTTATGTGAAAATGATTTGACAAGTGACCAGATTGTTTGAAATGGATGGCGCACAAATATACATTACAACATTTTGCAAATCAATGATGTCTTCTATCAAAATTTATTCACAAAGGTACTTTAATTGTTTTACTTACATAAACCAAAAATGTAGTAGTATTGTTGTGAATGAGAACAAAGGTGAAGGCAACCGAATTGTATTTAACGAAAATTACAGAGTTACTCAGTAAAATAGAAAAACCATATCGTAAACCGTTGTTAATTTGCAAATCTTCAATCCATCATCAATCCATTGTCTGACATTTCACTCACTATTCATGCGTTTCATACAAATTCCATTGTGTTCCCACTCCTCTTCCTCTCTTGTTGATCTTCCCCCATCTTCTGCTGCCAGACATTACGTTTTCACTCGCGTGATATACTACTTATAAGTAGCGCGCACCACAGTATGTCCTGATATTCAGAAGTCTTAGTACCATGGTTAGGTGGAAGTAGTGTTTATTTACACATGAAAAATCAGTTGAGGAATTCAGGAGAATCAATTCAAATGTACTGCTAGGTTGCGGTTTTCCCCCTTGAAATGCAAAATGCTGCTTCAAGACTGGGTTGCATCGGTATCTGAACTAGTGATTGGGAGTGAAGTAGTCGAACGTGTAGACCACTTCACTTATCTCGGGAGTCTGATCAGTGCTGATGGCCTGGTGACTGACCAAATCTCAGCACGAATACAAAAAGCTCAATTTGCTTTTGCCAACTTGCGTCACTTATGGCGCAGGAGAGATATACGTTTGCTGACTAAAGGGCAAGTGTACTGTGCGGTAGTTCGCTCCGTATTAATTTATGGCTGTGAAACATGGCCAGTGAGAGTAGAAGATATTCGTGGGTTACTGGTTTAGGATCATAGATGTCTTCGAAGCATTGCTCGTGTATCGTTGGATAATCGACTGAGCAATGCTGTCGTTAGGAAACGAGTTCTAGGTAAGGACGGCAGATCAATAGATGAAGTATTGAAATTTCATCAGTTGAGGTGTTTGGGACATGTGTCACGAATGTCTAACAACCGAAAGCCTCGTCGAGCTATGTTTTGTGGTGTAGCAATAGGTTGGATGAAAACTAGGGGTGGCCAAACCAAAACATGCCACAAATCCATGCAGTCACTGACAAGTGGACTGAGTCATGCTTTCAAGGTTAGTGATACTATCCGATCCTCGAAACTGAAATGCTTGTGACGAGCGTTCGAACCCATGGTCGAATGCTTGAAAATTGAACCTGACAAACGAATAAATCACTTGACCAAGTCTTATATTACAAAAAAATAATGGGCCACACAATACTCTAAGGTGTTTTGGTCTAGTCATGATCTAGGATCTCATGTTACGTCCAGTGCATGACTTATCCGTTTGTTATACCCCCCTACAAATTGAAGAACTTCAAGAGGGATAAGCACACTTGACATAGGTCTCAGAGTGGAAACCAACAATACTGAAATAGAAATCTACATCCAATCGAGTCTAAAATAGGAAAAAACACACGTCTCTATCTAACCCTAACTCTAACCAAATACTCAAATATGAGGAAATCAGTCCGCTGATATGCTCGTCAATTGATATGCTTGAATGCTATTACGAGTCTACCTTCTTACTCGGTGACGTAACGAAAGTAATGACTCAGTGATACCATTGGCTATTCTAATCCATTTGTCCCCAGCCTGGCTAACTCGATCAAGACGTCTTGATAAGTAGAAAGTCTATTCTACAAATACCTAGAAAATATGAGGTTCCCATGCACACAAATAGACCTTATTTATACTATTGATAAAGACGCCCTTGGGAGAGCCACAAAAATAGCGTACTAAAATAATCCATTAACCAATGAATGACAGTCAAGGATTTTCCAAGTGGGAAAAAGTAAGCTGAAGGTCAACTAAGCAACTACTTATGCGCGAGCTTTTCTGGGAATGTAACGTTCCCAACACCACTCAAAGGAAAAAAAAACTCACATGCGTTAACTAACATCATAAAATAAAAAAATGAGCAACAACTCCGAACACTTACTACTACTGATAAAATTAGAGAATTGATAACTTACCATATATTGTGGCAGTAGAGGATATAATGCACGATAAAGTCGTTCAACTGGTGTATCCGGTATTGATTCACCTGACTTTAGAAAAAATAATCAAACAATTTGACGTTAAATAAAAAGTTTTGTTGCGAATGACGGAGAAGACAAACATCAACAGACAATGTGACAAGCAACGGAAACTACTATTTTTTAAGGGATATAGTTACATTTAATTCGAAGTCTGTAAAATAGTAATCTTTAAGTTTGTTTCTTTCTCATGATATGAATTGAAGCGTTTCGTTTGATGTACAACTCACTGTCGTACTCTTCTGCTTCATTAAAAAAATTGATGTAACTTAAACGTGACATACTTCGTAGTGTATTTTTCAACTATAAATCTTGGGGGGAATTGCTCGTATATCTTGGGCGATGCTGTTGTTAGGAAATGGATCCTAGATAAGAATGGCAGATCAATAGATGAAGTAGTGAAAATTCATCAGTTGAGGTGGTTGTTGGGTCATGTGTTACGTATGGCTAACCACCGACTGCCTCTTCGAGCTGTTTCGTGATGTAGGAGTAGGTTGGAAGAAAGTTAGGGGTGGCGGCGAAACCAAAACATGGCACAAATCCATGAAGTCACTGACAAGTGGACTGAGTCATGTTGATAGATGTAGGCTATCTGGTTGGGTTCAGCGAGACGATAGTCACCAATAGTTAGAGACCTTGAACAACAACGACATGGCTCAAAATCGTTTGCAATAGCGCAGGTGCATCCACTGTTTTTGTTCTCTCTCATTCTAACCTTCTGAATTCATCGAAATCTCTATCTTTCTCCTTCTAAATTTATCTCACTGAATTATACTTTTCCAATCATATCCTTGCTCCCTAGTCTTCTTCATTACCAGTGATACTTCTACTATCACTATCACTCCTGGATTTGAACTGACGGTTACGTCTGTGTGCTTATGTGGTGGTATGGCAACCTGAACTGATGTACACAGACGTACGAAGTTCTGCGTTGTATCTGTCTCTCTGTCTGTCTGTCTATGAGTCATCCATTTACTAACGTCAATCTATTATTGCCTTGTAAATTCGACTTGTAAGTGAGTGACAACAGACTAAATAACTTACTTACTTACCATAGATAAAGGATTTTGTGCGATTTGATTTTCACGTTCAATTTGCATTTCACCTAATGAAATATAAAGATGTTCACGCATTACACGTACAGCTTCATGAATTGGTTCCGGTAAACCAGCCAATGAGACTATATCATTTGGTACATGAAAACCAATAAATTTTAAGCGAACATTTGTTAAAAATGCCTAAAATACCAATGAACAAGAGAAAAGAAGTATGTTTATTACGATTAATTATTAATGAATGAATTAATTACTTGTAAGTAATATTGTGGTGCGAGCTACTTATAAGTAGTATATGACGTGAGCGTCAACGTAATGTCTGGCAGCAGAAGATGGGGGAAGATCAAGAGAAAGGAAGAGTCAGAACACAATGGAATTTGTATGAAACGCATGAATCGTGACAATGGATTGATGATGTTTTGCAACAGGAACAGTCCAGTTCGATATGATGAACTGATATTTTGCAAATTAACGATTTACGATATGGTTTTCCGATTTTACTGAGTAACTCTGTAATTTTCGTTAAATACAATTCGGTTGCCCTCACCTGTGTTCTCGTTTACTACAATATTATTCGAAAACTGTTATGCTCATCACCTGATATGCTGAAACTATGATTACAAGTTTATCTTAGTCGGAAAAACGAGAGCCAGCCAGGATAGATGATCCGGCGACATGACAGGCTATTCTAATCCGAGTGTCTCAAACCCCCATCGAGTAAAATGAAGAATACTTGATATGAAGTAGAACCTATATTCTACAAAGCATCCAGAAAGTACGAGGTCCGAGTTCACAAGAGAATCAAGATCCCGGGCTAGGGATCCTGGTCATTCAACGTTATACAGTTAGGTCGAATAGGAAACAACATTGGAGTATGTGACACTGAAAATTTTGACGACCAATAGGAAACAAGATTTGAATTATGTGACCTTGACAGTTATGACGACCATCATATTGACCAGTAGGAATTAACCAATAGGAATTGACCAATAGAACTAAACTTACAAATAATTCTCTTAGGATATTGGATGAATATCCTTACAAAAACTCCGTCTGGAGGCCTGGATAAAGGATGGAGGAGGACAGGGTTAACGACTCCCCATCCCGTCGAAAAAGTAACTCGCTGAAAAAACGCTAATCACAATATAACTCACGATACTACTGAAAATCATGTTTGAATTGTACTGTTTAGCAGTATGCAGCTACGGCTTCACTAGATAATGAACCTAGAGAGTGCCTATGGTTAAAGTATTCTTATAAGTTCCAAAAACATTTTGTGTTCACAATAGTGTGAATTTTCAAATTAGAACAAAAATGCAGTTCAATGCACTTTTGGTTTTTCTTAAAAAATATTATTTTAACTCAAATTAATCTGTCATGAATACTACTTCAAGGAATAGACCTCGATCAATCTTGACAAAAGCTTTTTGAAAACTCAATAATAAACTATTCACTGGGTAAGGTCAAATTGGTTAACATTGACGTATTTATAAGGTAAATGAATGATGTAGAATGATATAGGACGAGAGCCCGACCGTGGCTGCTACCTTGATGTGGTGGTCGGACATGCCTATCGTGATGACTCAACCAAACTATATTGGCTGGAATATATGTTCCTGTAGGTTCGTTCTACCATATCAGGCAGGTCGATTGGAGGAAAGATAAGACCAAAAGCAGCTACTCAAGGTCTGATGACAAAGTCATACTGCTGACTGTGATGGAGGGGTGTGAAGGTGTTTCCTTTGGACAACCAGCATCTGTAGCGATGCCGTCTTCGTACAGGGAAGGAAAAGGATTAGAAAAGGTAGACCGTGAAAAATGTCACACCTCACCCTACCTCATGGATTTCTGTCTCCCGTGGTAAGGGCTTTTAAACAAGAGCGGAGTTAACACTTTAACAACTTCTCTTAAAATGGCCGTGAGTGACCGGCCTTGGGCTCTGCGGTCACGCTCCCAGGTCTTTGAGACCAACACTGATCTACCTTCCTTTTCAGGTTCTTCAAGAAACACCCTTCCATCGATTACTATCATCTCGCGGACTCCAACTAGGTAGTCGACACCTATCGACATGACTCAATCCAGCTGTCATTGACTTCATGTGTTTGTGATATGTTTTGATCTTGCCATTCCTAGCTTTCTTCCAGTCTATCCCTACACCACAAAACATAGCTCGTCCAAGCAGTCGGTGCTTAGGAAGACGTAACACATGACCCAATCACCTCAATTGATGAAGTTTCAATACTTCATCTAGTGAACTGCCATCCTTACCTAGCACCCAATTTCTAATAACAGAGTTGCTCTCTCGGGTGTCCCACGATATACGAGCAATGCTTCGAAGACACCTATGATCGAAAACCAGTAACCTACGAATATCTTCTACTCTCACTGGCCATGTTTCACAGCCATAAAGTAGGACGAAGCGAACTACTGAGCAGTAAGCTCATCCTTTAGTCAGCGAACGAATATCTTACCTACGCCATAAGTGACGCAGGTTGACAAAATCCAATCGAGCCAGTGATTAGAGGCCTTGAACAACGACATGGCTCAAAATCGTTTGGAATGGCGCAAGTGCATTCATTTTCTGTGTTCTCTCAAATTCTAATCTTATGCATTCAATCATCATCTCTTTCTCGTTCTGAATTTATTTCACTGAATTATACTTCTTGAATAATTTTTTCGAAACCTAATCTTCTCCATTACTGCTAGTCCTTCTACCATCCCTATCACTATAGGATTTGAACTGAGAACTGCATCTCTCCGTGCTAATGCGGTATGACAACCTGAACTGATGTAAGTACACGTACGAAGTTCTACGTTGTAACTGACTGACTGAGAGCGGGAAAACAACAACAGCAACGAGAAAATTTACCTCTAAATCTTTCTTTTTCACTTTCGGTTTCCATGGTAAACTCTTCTCATCCATGTATAAATTTGATAAACCCGGTAAGATAACTTGATGATGATGATTAAAGGGTGTTTGATTTAATAAATGAGATGAAGTCAATAGTTCATTGGTAATAGTAGTAGTATTATTAGTAAGATCACGATTAATTATACCTAAAAATTCAATTTGAATTCAAAGTTTCAAGTGAAAAAAAAAATAAAATTAATATACAAACAAATCTACAAATTGATTGATCAGTCACATTTGACATATGTGTGTGGATTCTATGCAGATTGTCTGGATATAGATAGCTATTAGGTTACAAGCACTATATAAGCAGAGATGTATAGTGCGCATAACATTGGAGTCGAGTGGACACGTGTTTCATCCTATTTAGTATACACATCTTCAACTGAATATATCTGCATTTCAGAATTAATGTTCACTCCGGTACTCGAACCCAGTACCGTTCGCTTTAAACGTCATCACATTATCCAGTTAGCTACTGAGTGAAGATAGCTACTCACTTATGCAATGACGTGAAGTCTAATTCATTTGTATTGGTAGTTTGAAACCTTCCATTGATAATTAGGATGCCATTGACCAGTCTGTTTTGGAATACATGTATTCTCTGAGCGGATTGGCACTAGGTTACCAGTCAGTCAGTCAGTTGCAACGTAGAACTACGTACGTATGTACATAAGTTCATGTTGCCATACCACCGAATTAGCACAAAGACGCAAATGTCAAATCAAATCCCATAGTGATAGTAGAGATAGTAGAGGTATTAATGGTAATGAAGAAGACTGGGGTTTGAAGATATTATTCAAGGTTACCAACATTATAAGCATAGATGAATAGTGGCTAGCAATTGGATTCAGTAGACGTGTGTTTCGTCCTACTTCAGACTCGTCAGCTAAATATGCATGCATTCCAACTAACTCTCTGAACTCCTTAGCTAAGTGGATACAGCGAACGCACTTTACGGGTTCGAATCCTACGATGACCATCAAGTCTGACATACATGAACATCTAGCTGACCGGTCCCAAACATGCCGAAATAAGTTTCATGGATTCCTACTACTAGCCACCATCCATTTCTGTCAATAAAACCGTAACATGCATCGCATCAGTAATTTACTTTAAGATGCAGGCTACCTAGTTGGGGTCATAGAGACGAAAGTAACCGATGGTTAGAGATCGTGAACGACGTGGCTCAAAATCGTTTGCAATGGCACAGGTGCATCCACTCTTTCTGTTCTCTCACTTGAATAAAATCTTCGAACCATAATTTTCCTCATCGTGGCTAATTTCTTCTAGGATTTCTACCATTATGAGATTTGAACTGATAGCTGCGTCTCATTGCTAATGCGGTATGGCAACCTGAACTGATGTACGTAAGTACAAAGTTTTACGTTGTAACTGACTGGCTTACTTTAAGAAGCAACTCTTGGAGTTCTCTAGTGAGAAAGTGAGACTAGTAGAAAATGTGCAGAGATATTGAGAGTAAAACAATGTACAGAAAGCGACGATACAAGTTGATAGTCAGTCTATAACGCAAACTGACTGAAGGTGAAAATGTACCAATGAATGCCAACCAAGTTCTTCGACACTATGGTGTGCTTGAGAAAATAGTTAACATCATACGGAATTCTTATGATGGATTCAACTGCGAAACCGGGCACGGAGGACAGCTAACAGACTCGTTTGAGGTGAAGACTGGTGTCATGCAAGGTTGCTTACTCTCACCCTTTCTCTTTCTCCTGGTGATCGACTGGATTATGAAGACGTCGACATCTGGAGGGAAGCACGGTATCAACTGGACAGCTAGGACGCAGCTGGACGATCTGGACTTCGCAGATGACCTGGCTCTTCTACCGCACACGCAACAACAAATGCAAGAGAAGACGACCAGTGTAGCAGCAGCCTCTGCAGCAGTAGGTCTCAACATACATAAACGAAAAAGCAACACAACATTCACCAACCAAATCACTCTTGATGGAGATGCCTTGGATGACATTAACACCTTCACATATCTTGACAGCATCATCGACAATCAAGGTGGATCCGATGCAGATGTGAGGGCGCGGATCGACAAAGCAAGGGCTGCATTTCTACAGTTGAAAAATATCTGGAACTCCAAACAACTTTCAAACAAAACCAAAATCAGGATTTTCAATACAAATGTCAAGACAGTTCTACTGTATGGAGCGGAAACATGGAGAACTACCAAAGCCATCATCCAGAAGATACAAGTGTTTATTAATAGTTGTCTTCGCAAAATACTTTGGATTCGTTGGCCAGGCACTATCAGCAACAACGTACTGTGGGAGTGAACAAACCAGATTCCTCTAGTGGAGGAGGAAATCAGGAAGAAGTGGTGGAAGTTGAAAGGACACACACTACGAAAAGCACCTAACCCCGTCACAAGACAAGCCCTTACATGGAACCCTCAAGGTCAAAAGAAAAGAGGAAGGCCAAGGAACACATTACGCCGAGAAATAGAGAAAGATATGAGAGGAATGAACAAACATTGGACAGAACTGGAAAAGGAAGCCCAGGACAGAGTTAGTTAGAGAAAACTGGTGGGCGGCCTATGCTCCATTGGGGGTAACAGATGTAAGTAAGTAAGTATGTCAACCAAGTGGTCTTAATTTTTCGCGTTCCTACAAATGAATGAACTCAAGGTCTTGGTGGGGAGGGATTCAACTGTCGACAGGGTTGTGAAGAGCACCTACTTGACTAGAAGAACAAAGCAACAAACAGTTCAATGCCTCCTAGTTCCTAAAGCTACATTAACTCAGATTATTCTGTAAATGAATACAAAAATTCAACATACTCAAATACCCATTTAACAAAAAATTGTCATGTTATCTTACCATCAACATTAGTATTAGTAGTATCGGATGATACAGGTGAACTTGGTCGAGGTGTATCAAAACCTGTGGCTGTTGCTGTTGTTGTTGAAAATGTTGTAGTTGATTGAGATTGATTCTCAATCACAGGAAGTTTAGATGAATCAGCTGAAAATGTAAAAGTCATTGAAGTGACAACAGATTGTTGTTGTTGATGTTGTTGATGCTGTTGTTGTTCAAACGCTAAACGACCACCAGCTAAACTACCTTGTCGAGGAGATTGATTCGCTAGAGTAAAGAGAGAAAAAATAAGGAATCACAAACATGTTGTGGTACACGCGCTACTTATAAGTAGTATATGACGCGAGTGTGTAAACGTAATGTCTGACAGAAGAGAAGATGGGGGAAGATCAACAAGAAAGGAAGAAGAGTGGGAACGCAATGGAATTTGTATGAAATGCATGGATAGTAGTGAAATGTCAGACAATGGATTGAAGATTTGCAAATTAACCGTTTATGATATGGTTTTCCTATTTTACTGAGTAACTCTGTATTTAGCGATAAATACAATTCGGTTGCCGTCACCTGTGCTCTCCTTCACTACATTTGGTGTCACTGCCTACACAAAGGATGAAGGTACCATGGCTAAAGGCGGGACAACAGAGGAGAACGTGGAAACCTTTTGCAGTGGAGGACCTAGTAAAGTGTAGAGAACAAAAAAGTAGCATAGCAGGGTGGGGAAAGCTAATCCCAAAGTGGGACGGACCGTACGTTATCACGGAGAGACGCGGCGCGGTGTACACGATCCGGAGAGAAGACAAGCAGAAGCGTGTAAATGCCAGTCAACTGCAGAGGTGGTTTCAAGATTATCAAGTGTGTGAGTCACGGAAAGCACCAAAGAAGACAGCGGTATGGTGATCGGAAAGACTACGACCACAGCTTATTAAAAGGGGGGACGAGTGTGGTGCGCGCTACTTATAAGTAGTATATGACGCGAGTGTGTAAACGTAATGTCTGGCAGCAGAAGATGGGGGAAGATCAACAAGAAAGGAAGAAGAGTGGGAACACAATATGGAATTTGTATGAAACGCATGAATAGTAGTGAAATGTCAGACAATGGATTGAAGATTTGCAAATTAACAACGATTTACGATATGGTTTTCCTATTTTACCAATTAACTCTGTAATTTTCGTTAAATACACAATTCGGTTGCCCTCACCTGTGTTCTCCTTCACTACATACCTACTAATATTCTTACAGTACTAAACTGAATGTATTCGGACCTCCTACTCTTCGATAATGTACACACACCATGAGGTCAAACCTAAGGTCACTGGGTTTTGTGGTATTTAAGTAGCCAAACAACAGAGTATTGTACCTAGCTTTGAACCATGCTAGTACAATTTTAAAAGTATGAAGTTTGTCAGTCAGCTACAACATACAACAGACGGATATCTTGCCTACGTCATAAGAGACTGGCAAAAGCCAGTCGAGCCTTCTATATCCATGTTGAGATTATGTCACACACCAGACCATCTTGACTGATGAGAATTTCGAGATAAATGAAGCGGTCAACACGTTCAACTACTTAACTCAGAAGCTTAGAATTCGAGAAAAGATAAAGAATGGATGCACCTGTACCACTGTAAGCGAGTTTCAGCTATGTCATTTAAAGTCTCTATCCATCCGTTAAGATTGTCTCGCGGAACCCAACCAGGTAGTTTACATTTACGAACATGCCTCAACCCAGTTGTCAGTGACTTCATGTGTTCGTGATATGTTTTGATCTGGTCGCTCCTACCTTTCTTTCAGCCTATCCCTACCATAGCTAGTAAATTTGTTAAGCTATTTTCAATCGGAAAAAAAAGATGGCAAGCTAAGTCAAAAACTGTATCCAATTATAGTGAGAAAGTTTAACATAAAATTACCCTTCATCAATATTTTTATCAAGTATATTATAGAGATTTAAGCTATATTTCATAGGACACACATTGAGGAAAGCAACCAACTGTGTGTCACACTGTAGGCCATAATTTAGAAACCTCAAGACTAAAGGACACATCAAGCCCGAGAATAAGAAGGTAAACTTTAAAAGAATGAAGAGTGATTTTGTAGAGTTGGGAAGGACAACGCCCAGGATAGTGAAGGTTGGAGAATGCTAGTTTGCGACCTATGCTCCATTAAGAGTACTGGGCGTAAGTAAGTAAGATCAAGTTAATCAGTTTGACTAGCTGTTAGAGTTACGAGGACAATTGTTATTTCTCAGTAGAACCTACACAATCAGGAAGAAATATATTATTGAGCGGATTGATGAGAGAACTAGGTTATTAATGGTCTTGTCAATCTGAAAGTGTAACTCCAAAGTCAAAGAGATCATTACTTGAAGCTAATTATACACGACCTTATGGTGAGTAGTTTTGGATGTGTTAACGTCATAAATATATATTAGGCTGTATTGTCTGTAGTAGAAACCTATGTGGTAAAGCGAGTATGATATTTTTTAAGGTCAACCTTCTCTAACACTTTCTACTGTTGTGGAAAAGCAGTTTTACTTGAGATGTTGGTTGTCTTATGTCAGCACTTTAGTTACGTAATACCAAAGTACAGTCAATAGGACAACTTCGCATCCTCAGATGCACAGATCAAGTAGTATCTTCATCTACAAAAACCACTTTAAAGCTCTTCACAATGTTAAAAACATATTACAATTGTCTCAACTTGTTGCATTATTACGCGATCGGAAATAAATATATTGTCTCATTGAAATCACGAATCGATCAATGTTAGACAACCATTAGAAACATGAAAACACTGGACGTTCGTTTTCTGCCTAGCGCGGTACTCATCAAAAGTACACACCCATACACGGTAATCGAACCCAGGACATTTAGTCTCACACGTGTACACTTAACCTCTAGACGGATGAACCGGCATCCAGGGTAACTACAATCATGATAATGCGCGACCATCTTCCATTGTCTTCAGTGGATAAATGCGTCACTCTTCATGGCTGAATTCCAGGAATGACTGATGAAGCTAGTTACACCACAGGTTCGTCAACTCGGTGGTTTACAGGTTAGGCATGCCAACCGACGGTCTTTGGTTCAACACCCATCTCTACAGGGTAGTCGACAGGCATTTTTGAGGAATAATTCCAAACTAGGACAAAACGGCTATCTAACACTGATGGATTCATGAGTTTCATGGAACTCAATAATCTCCACCAACCCTCTGATGATAAATATATAAAGTTCGAGGAAACTTATGTAATTCTATCGCACACGTAAAAACAAATGCAAGAGAAGCTGAACAGTGTAGCAGCAGCCTCTGCAGCAGTAGGTCTCAACATACATAAAGGAAAAACCAAAATTCTACGATACAACACAACATACACCACCAACCAAATCACTCTTGATGGAGATGCCTTGGAGGACATTAACACATTTACATATCTGGGCAGCATCATCGACAATCAAGGTGGATCCGATGCAGATGTGAAGGCACAGATCGGCAAAACAAGGACTGTATTTCTACAATTGAAAAATATCTGGAACTCCAAACAAATATCAATCAACACAAAAATCAGGATTTTCAATATCAATGTCAAGACAATGTTCTACTGTATGGAGCGGAAACATGGAGAACTACCAAAGCCATCATCCACAAGATACAAGTATTCCTCAACAGTTGTCTACGCAAAATACTTCGTATTCGTTGGCCGGACACCATCAGCAATAACGAACTGTGGGAGAGAACAAACCAGATTCCAGTGGAAGAGGAAATCAGGAAGAAGCAGTGGAAGTGGATAGGACACACACTAAGAAAAGTGCCGAACTGCGTCACAAGACAAGCCCTTACATGGAACCCTCAAGGTAAAAGAAAAAGAGGAAGGCCAAGGAACACATTACGCCGATAAATAGAGAAAGATATGAGAAGAATGAACACAAACCGGAAAGACCTGGAGAGGGAAGCCCAGGACAGAGTTGGTTGGCGAAAACTGGTGGACGGCCTATGCTCCATTGGGTGTAACAGGCGTAAATAAGTAAGTAAGTAAGAAACTTATGTAAACTAACAACAAGCTGCATTATTGAAATAAAAAAACAACAAACATACATTGATTTAAGATCGGATGTCGATTGTTATTATTATTATTGTTACCACTACTATTACGTTGCATTCTAGAAAGTACTTGATCTGTAATACACATTACAGGTGGACTACTTGCACGAACTTTTTGAATCACATGCGTTGAATCCTCCAAAACTGGTGGTAGACCATAACGAGCACGTGCTTGATTTTTACGTACCAATAAACTGCTTAAAGGACCCAGGGTTATCTAAGCAAAAGGGGAGAAAATGATATTGATTTTTTTATGAAAAAATTATAAAACGTCTAACCCATAATATTAAGTCAGTTAGCTACAACATACAACAGATGGATATCTCACCTACGCCATAAGAGACGCGACTTGGCAAAAGGCAGTCGAGCCTTCTGTATTCATGTTGAGATTTTGTCACACACCAGACCATCTTGACAGATGAGATTTTCGAGATAAGTGAAGCGGTCAACACGTTCAGCTACTTAACTCAGAAGCTTAGAATTCGACAAAAGACAAAGAATGGATGCACCTGCGCCATTGTAATCGATTCTGAGCCATGTCGTTGTTCAAGGTCTCTAACCATTGGTGACTTTCGTCTCGCGGACCCCAACCACGTAGTCTACATTTACGAACATGCCTCAATTCAGTTGTCAGTGACTTCATATGTTTGTGATATGTTTTGATCTGGTCGTCCCTATCTTTCTGCTAGCCTATCCCTACACCACAAAACATAGCTCGATGAGGCAGTCGGTGGTTAGGCATACGCAGCACATGTCCCAACCACCTCAACTGATGAAGTTTCAATACTTCGTCAGTTGATCTGCTATCCTTACCTATTACTCGTTTTCTAACAACAGCGTTGCTTACTCGATAATCCCAGGATATACAAACAATGCTTTGAATACACCAATGATCGAATACTAGTAACCCACGAATATCTTCTATTCCTAGTGGCCATGTGTTACACCTGTACAGTGGAACGGATATCTCGCCTATGCCCTAAGTGATGCAAGTGATCAAAAGCCAGTCGAGCCTTCTGTATTCGTGCAGGCTATCAGCAACATTTTGCATTTCTACAGGGAGAATCTCATCCTGAACCATGAAGTCATTGACAAGGGGACGTAGCCATGTCGGTAGTTGTCGACTACCTGGTTGGTGTCCTCGAGATGTTAGTAATCGATGGTTAGAGACCCTGAATGACAACATAGCTCAAACCCGTTTGCAATGGCGCATGTGCATTCATTCTTTGTGTTCTCTCAAATCATAATCTTTTGGATTCTTTAACACCTCTACTTTTGTCTTCCTAAACTTAGCTCACTAAATCATACTGTGGTGCTGTGGTGCGAACTACTTATAAGTAGTATATAACGTGAGTGTCAACGTAAAGTCTGGTAGCATAATATGGGGGGAAGATCAAGAAAGGAAGAAGAGTGGGAACACAATGGAATTTGTATGAAACGCATGAATAGTGACAATGGATTGATGTTTGGCAACAGGAACAGTTCAGTTCCATAGGATGAACTGATCTTTTGCAAATGAACGATTTACGATATGGTTTTCCGATTTTACTGAGTAACTCTGTAATTTTCGTTAAATACAATTCGGTTGCCCCCACCTGTGTTCTCATTCACTACAATACTTCTTGAATAATATCTTCGAATCCTAACCTCTCCGATTACTTCTAATACCTTTACTACCTCTACTATTATTGGATTTGAATTGACAATTATATCTTTGTGTTAATTTGGTGGTATGGCAACATGAGCTGATGTACTTGAGTACGAAGTTCTACGTTGAATCTGACTGACTAAGGTGGTCAGAAGACTCTGAATTTAGTCAGCATTCTCACCAAACAAAACTATGTCATCGGCATATTCTAAGTCAACCAGTGAATCCGCTGGAAGACGGTCAACTCCTGAAAAGTTAGACGAAAGTAATGCCATCTCTAAAAGCATGTCTACGACAAAGTTTTAAAAAAAAGAATGAAGTAGAGTAAGTAGACAATCTTGAAAAAACATCACTCATTATAATTGTTACAACTTACTAACAAAACTTTCCAAAGTAATAAAAGAACTTTTTTCATTGGAAAATGTGGATCTAAACCACTGCAAAAACGATGAATCATACCGAATAGTACAACAGTTAATGTAAGATCACCATTTCTTCCAATTGGCATAGCTAATAATGATAAGAAATATTGAATGGAACAATAGGTGAAAAAGAAAATAGTAAATTATTACTATTATGCATAATAGTAGTATTACAGAGATTGTTATTTTAACATTGAAATCATGAATGAATCATTGTTAGACTACCATTATAAACCTGTAGGTAATAGACATTCGTCTCATCCTTGTATGGGATTCTTCATCAGTGCGTATCCATGAGCTTCGCTCGCAGAACTCGAACCCAATACATTCGATTTCACGCCTGGATACCTAGCCTATTGATCAGTGACCCGGCATTCAACGGTGTTAATGTCTAATTTTTATTAATCGATGGTATTGTGGAACCGCACCCATTGTCTTCAGTAGTTACTGCCTACAACCAACAGGGTTGAACTCCACTGTTCACATCTTCCCACTACAACTTTGATAGTTTCCTGACGAAGCTAGTCACTAGCTTCATCATTGGGTGAGGTTGCTCGCAATCCTTAGATTGATCAGAGTTAGACATTAACACCATTGGATGCCGGCTCACTGATAAAGAGGTTATGCGATCGTGCGTGAGACTAAAGGTCTTGGATTCGATTTCTGAGAGCGGAGCTCATGAACGGGGTCATGGGTGTGCACTGCTGATCAGTGCCAATAAAAGGACAAAACGGTCGTCCAGGTCAATCAGAGTTAGACATTACCACTGTTGGATGCCGGCCCAGTGGTCCGATGGTAAGGCGTTCGCCTACAATGCCGAAGGTCCCGGGTTCGAATCCTGCGAGGAGCAGGAGTCGTGGATGCGCGCTGCTGATGAGTCCCATACCAGGACGAAACGGCCGTCCAGTGCTTCCAGGTTTCTAGTGGTGGTCTAACAATGATTGGTTGATGATTTCAAATGTATAAAACTAAAATAATTATAACTGTTTTAAGGAATATTCCAATCAGTAGAAAATTTGTATTTCTGACATTTCATAACTTTTAATGCAAGTCATTCTTTCAAAATGTCAGTAAAAATTAAATTTTTAATTAGAGTTATGGAGATTAGTATTTTTACACATTTGAAATCATCAATCAATCATTGTTAGACCACCACTAGAAACCTGGAAGCACTGGACGGCCGTTTCGTCCTGGTACGAAACTCATCAGCAGTGCGCACTTATTACTTTTTTTACTAACCCCTGTTACCCCGAATGGAGCATAGACCGCCCACCAGTTTTCTCCAACCAACTCTATCCTGAGCTTCCTTTAACAGTTCTGTCCAATGTTTGTTCATTCCTCTCATATCTTTCTCTATTTCTCGGCGTAGTGTGTTCCTTGGCCTTCCTCTTTCCATTTGCCTTGAGGGTTCCATGTGAGGACGTGTCTTGTGACGCAGTTAGGTGCTTTTCGCAGTGTGTGTCCTATCCACTTCCACTGCTTCTTCCTGATTTCCTCCTCCACTGGAATTTGGTTTGTTTTCTCCCACAGTACGTTGTTTCTAATGGTGTCTGGCCAACGAATCCGAAGTATTTTGCGTAGACAACTGTTCATAAACACTTGTATCTTCTGTATGATGGCTTTGGTAGTTCTCCAAGTTTCTGCTCCATACAGTAGAACTGTCTTGACATTTATCTTGAAAATCTTGATTTTAGTTTTGGTTGAATGTTGTTTGTAGTTCCAGATATTTTTCAACTGTAGAAATGCAGCCCTTGCTTTGCCGATCCGCGCCCTCACATCTGCATCGGATCCACCTTGATTGTCGATGATGCTGCCAAGATATGAAACTATCAAAACAACCTTGGTATTGATGCCTACAGATTAATTATGAGTCAAATGGTTTTTTTTTCATTGTAAAAATTAACGACCTGCAATCGATCGATCAGTTATCATTGCCAATAAGATCAAATCTTAAGCAAGTTTACAACGGCAATTAGTGGCGAAATTTAATTACAAGTTTCGGATTGTCAGTCAGTCAGTCAGATGCAACGTAGAACTTCGTACGTAATTACATCAGTTCATGTTGCCATACCACATTAGCACAGAGGTGTAATTGTCAATTCAAATCCAATAGTAGAAGAGATAGTAAAGGTATTAGAAGTAATCGAAGACGTTAGGCTTAGAAGATATTATTCAAGAAGTATGATTCAGTGAGTCAAAATGGATGATAAAAACGAAGGATTAAGTATCGAGAAAATGATTCAAAGTGGGGAAAAAAAGGGACTAGCACAATAAGAAAGTTTTGGAAAAATGTATAGAAGGTGTTGAGTGAATTTTTCTGTACCAGAGTGAAGAATTTCGAACGATAATACATCTGAACGTCTGCAATTATCGATTCTATTACATAATGTAGTCCGTACAAAACAGATCTCAACTAATTCTAAATGCCTGTCACGGCTAAGAATGGGGAGAGTCCGCACTCACTCTCTCCCACGAAGTGCTCACATTCAGTCATAGGTATATAGCTACTGACAGCCAAGTTTTAATCGTGACAAGTGTTGTTGTCGACGAAATTGAGAGGATGAAAAGCGAATGTCCTGTACGGGTTAAAAAGAAAATTCCGCGGGTACGGAAGATTGACCTAGGACAATTGAGAAAAACCTCATTACAAACAAATGGTGCAGATAGAATCCAATATCCTGACTGAACCGATGGCAAATGAACCTGTTACGCATTGCACGTGAACACGTCAATTTTGATATGCTTGAACTATTACAAGTTTACGACAGCGAGGATCGAGGATCCGGCCACTCGACAATCCACTCTAATCAGAGCATCCCAAATCCCCATTGAGTAAAAGAAGAAGACTTGATATGAAGTAGAACATGTATTCTACAAGCATCCAGAGAGTAGGACGTCCGAGTCCAGAAGAGAATCAGGATCCCGGACTAGCGATCCAGGTCAGGGTCATATAACCTTACAGATAATGCGTATTTATACAGTTCGGTCGAATAGGAAACAACATTGAAGTCTGTGACACTGAAAGTCAGGACAACCAACGGGAAACAACATTGCAGTACGTGACATTGATAGCTACGACAACTACAATATTGACCAGTAAGAATTGAGCAATAGAATTAGACTTACAAACAATTATCTTAGGATATTGGATGAGTATCCTAACAGAACCTAACGTTGTTGACCCACTTACTATGAGACCCTATCTAATAATATCGCTCGACTGACTTCTATATCAAAGGCTTAGGGAGTGACCTCCTAAGAAAACCATCGACTTAGGTTTAAGTAGTCAGGTGGTAGTATCCCGACCCATAAACAAATTCAATAATTTCTGTCGAGAATCAAACATTTCACGTGATGCTTCATAGACATACAGACAGATACAACACAGAACTTCGTACATAAGTACATCAATTCAGGTTGCCATACCACATTCTAGTACAAAAACGCAACTGTCAGTTCAAATCCAAGAGTGATAGTGATAGTAGGAATTATTAGCAGTAATGGAGAAGATTAGGGTACGAAGATATGATTCGAAAAGTATAATTCAGTGAGATAAATTTAGAAACAGAAAGATCGAGATGATGAGGAATTCAGAAGGTTAGAATTAAAAAGCACACAATGAGTGGATGCACCTGCGCCAATGCAAACGATTTTGAGCCATGTCGTTCAACGTCTCTAAACATTCGCGACTTTCTTCTCACGGACCGCAACCAGATAGCCTACATCTACCAACATGACTCAGTCCACTTGTCAGTAACTTCATGGATTTCTGTCATGTTTTGGTTTGGCCGCTACGCCTAACTATCTTCCAACCTACTCCTTCCTACACCACAAAACATAGCTCGTCGAGGCAGTCGCTGGTTTAGAGGCATACACACAACACATGACCTCAACAACCACCTCAACTGATGATACTTTACGCCGATATACATCTGTTCAAACAAAGTAAATTTTATTTAAAAAAAATCAACGAAACAATCAATTTTAAACAAACAAAAAAAGGAGCGGTTTTCTCAAAATGAGATAACAATACATACATACATACATACCTAAATCTTCAACAAATTGTTCTCTTAATTTCATCATTGAATCATGATTAATAGTTTGATTATTGATTGCCGTTGATGCATGTTTACCATCAAGTGAATTAGTTTGTTGTGCATAATCTGTCAACAAACCATCACGAACAGTTTCAACCATAATATACAGAATTGATAATAATATACGTAGATTTGTACTATCCGACATTGTAATCATTGCCTGTAATGGACGTGTTGATGATGTCACTGAATTCGCTGGATTTGTATCATTTATATTTGGGCTATTACTAGTTGAAGATTGATTTGGTTTTATTGATCCATTGTAAGTAGTATTGGATGGTAGATCATTGACAGCCCATGAACTAAATGATAATAATAATAACAATGATAATAGTAATAGTATACATCAGGGAGAAGCGCTAGAGTTGGTGGATAGGATATATATTTGAAGAAAACATCCTAGAAGATATTCGTAGGTTATTGGTTTCCGATTATAGGTATCTTCGAAGCATTGCTCGTAAATCCTGGGACAACCAGACTTTGTACGTATGTTCGACCGTAGCTGCTATTTTGACGTGGTGGTCGGGCTTGCCTATCGTGATCACCCAACCGAGCTATACTGGCTGGAATATATGTTTCTGAAGGTTCTACCATGCCAGGCACGTCGATTGGAGAACAATGAGACTAAAAGCAGATACCCAAGGTCTAAGGGCGAAGTCGTACTGCTGACTGACTGTAAAGGGGTGTGACAGCAGTAAGGTGTTTCCCTCGGACAACCAGCCTCTACAAAGATGCTGCCTTCTCACAAGGAAGGAAGGGTTAGAAATGGTCGACCCTAAAATGTCACAACCTCACCCTACCTCATGGATTTCTGTCTCCGGCGGTAAGAGCTTTCAAGAGCGGAGCTAATACTTAAAAAACCTTTCATAAAAAGGCCGTGCGTGACCGGTCTCAAGTAGTTGTCCGTTGGGCTCTGCGGTCACGCTCACAGGTCTCTAAGAACAACACTAATCTATCTTCCTTTTCAGGTTCCTCAAGAAACAACCTTCCACGGTGTGGGCAGCCGGGAAGTGACAACCGCCCTCATACCCTTACCAGCACACGAGACCAAATTGGTCAAAATTGAATACCTCCTTATTCACCCCCTAGTGCCTCTCTTATTACCACGACTAACGTATGTACGAAGTTCTAAGTTGTAACTGACTGACTGACTGACTTCAAAAGATATGCTCCCTCAAAAACTCAAAGTAGTCTATTATTCAGAGCTGAGGCTTATCAATTACAGCCTTCAGCTTGTGAATCTAAGGTTCCCATTGTCTGAATGCCTCATTTATAACCCAAAGATTGGTACTTAAGCTTGTAACAAGTAAAAGATTTACATCATTGACAGCCCATGAACTAAATAATGATAATAATAATAATAATACTATTGTGGTGTGTGCTACTTATACGAACGATATAAGTAGTATAAGAATGGACGTGAAAGAAGATGTCTTACGGTCAGAAGAGGAAAACGGAAAGCAAATAGAGCAAAAGCAAGAAAGAAATAGAGCACCGACAGGAAGTAAAGGAAGCAACAGCAGGAATGGAGGAAGGCTGGAGCGTTGGAAGTCAGGACTCAAAGATGGTGTGCAAATGGAGTGTTCAATGTAATGTTATCGTTTTTAATTGACTCAGAGTGTAAATTTGCCAAATACAATCTATTGAGCCTGCCTTAGTCTTCTCACTATCAGTCAGTCAGTTGTAACGTAGAACTTCGTACGTATGTGGGTAAGGATGGCAGATCAATCAATGAAGTAATGAAACTTCATCAGTTGAGGTGGTTGGAACATGTGCTGCGTATGCCTACCTATCGACTACTTCGCCGAGTTATGTTTTGTGGTGTAGAGATAGGCTGGAAGAAAGCTAGGGACGACCAGATCAAAACATATCACAAACACATGAAGTCACTGACATCTGGACTGAGGCATGTTCGTAAATGTAGACTATCTGATTGGGGTCAGTGAGACAATCGTAACCGATGGATAGAGATTCTGTATGACATTGCTGAAAATTGCTTACAGTGACATAAATGCATCCATTCTTTGTCTTTTCTCGAATTCTTAACTTTTTAATTCTTCATCACTTTATCTTTTTAAGTCTTTTTCAATAGATTTTACTTCTTGAATAATATCTTCTAATCCGAACCTCTCCGACTACTGCTAATACCTTTACTACCTCCACTACTATTGGATTTGAATTGTCAATTACATCTCTGTGCTAATGTGGTATGGCAACATGAACTGACGTACGTACGTACGTACAAAGTTCTACGTTGCTATTGATTGATTGATTGAGGAAAGCATCCAACTACGTCACAAGACGAGCCCTAGCTTGGAACCCTGAAGGTTAAAGGAAAACAAAAGGCACACCAAAGAATACATTAAGCAGAGAAATAGACACGGACATGAGAAGAATGAACAGGACAAGAAAGACAAGCCCAGAACAGAGTAGCTTGGAGAATACTGCTCGGCAGCCTACGACACTTCATTGAAGGGTAACAAGCGTAAGTGCGAAAAAAAGATTGAATTAAACATTTTCAATATTCATTATTTGAAAAGATTGTTTCAAAAGATTGAAAAGAATTTCATTTGTATTGTTTGAAGTAAAGAGGTAGTAAAGGTATTAGCAGTAGTCGGAGAGGTTAGAATTAGAAGATATTATTCAAGAAGTATGATTTAATGAGAAAAGTTTTGAAAGTCAAAACTAGGGGGGTTGAAGAATCCAGAAGATTAGGATTTGAGAGAACACAAAGAATAAGTGCATCGGCGCCATTGCAAACGGTTTTGAGCCAGGTCATTCAAGGTCTCTAACCATCGATTATTATTGTTGTAACGGTTAGTTACGATATTTCCCGGCTAAATCTTATTGCTTAGTATTCTTGACACAAAACACTGGACAAGTAACACAAATCAAAACACGGTTGAACAGGAAAGGATTATATTCCCAAATAGCAAGGAAAAGAAGCTGGAGGTGATGGCGAAAGCCAAGGCAAAAAGGCTTGAAAGCGAAGAAGGCTAGAAGGCTTGAAGGCTAGAAGGCAAAGATAAATACAATGCTAGTCTATTTATAGCCTTTGCATGAGAAAACTTCTGGAAGGAAATTCACGTGATCGACTGGACTGGATTTGACCAATCAGCATGCAGCTAATAATACGAGAATTTTCTATCCTGTTCTCCAAGCTTCGATCAGGCGCTGATTGGGTAGGAAATTAGCCAATCAGCGCGCAGTGACGTAATCATGCTTTGAATCCATCTATGTCCCACTAACACCTCCCCTTTGGGAAGATTCGTAGGATCTGGTGCTAGGGTCCAACTGCTTCCTGGGTGCCTTGCCACCCGTACTCTTACGAGCCGCCTGCTTTGTAGGAACCATATCTTTAGACAACCGTCGATCGGGCTGCTTCCCCACCGATAAGTTTTGTTGAGGCTCATGAACAGCATATTGTATAGGGCGTCTCGGACGTGAAGTAGGTTTGGCATCTGCTTTCGCTGGTAGGTTAGCTTTCAGATTCGTACCGCGGCCAAGGCTATTCTGAGAAACAGAGGCTGACTTCCTCTTTCGTTTATCTTGTAACCTTTCACCTGTCTTCTTTTTAAGTATCGGGGTGTCCACTGATGAACACGATACGCTGCAGACACTGTTAATGGGTAAATCCATTATTCCCAGCTTTTCTAGCATATCTAGACCAAGAAGATCAAGGTTTGGCCGTTCTGTCAGATAGCATATTCCTGTACATTTTGTTCCGTTGAAGGAAAATTCACAGTGCATCTCACCAACCAGTTTTAACACACCACCTGAAGCGCTTTTAGCTGTTTTCTTAGATGGCTTCATTGGCGGTCTTCCCAGCGAGTTGTACGTCTCTCTAGACATTAAGGTGATATCTGATGCCGTGTCGATTTGAAAACGAGCTGACGCACCGTTCCTCTGTATAGTGACATACTTTCTCCGAACGACATATTCTGTTTGAAAAGCAGCTACGAGAGAAAGTGATTTAGACTCGGCTGATTTCACCACATGTCGAGTACGTTTGCGCTTCTTCTTGGGCTGAGACGTACGATCTGGTTGGCAATGGCCTTCTTTATGTCCACGTTTATGGCACATCTGACATTTATGTTTTTTAAATGGACAAAATCGTACGTAGTGCCAATCACCACATAACCAACATGCCGTCGTTGGTTTGTTACGAGATGCTATCGGCTTCTGGACTTTTAACCTAGTAATAGCATTGACACTACTGCTGGTTAAATTGTGATTTACCTGTTCAATCAACATGTTGTCGTGCCTGATACTTTGTAGGCGTTTACACTCATCTGTCAATGTTCTGAGTGTGACGTTAGGGTCTTGGTCCATTCGAATCAAAAGTCTAGTTCTAGTTTCAGCATCTTGCGGTGACTGAAGAGCTTTGATGAATATTAAGCATTTAAATTGGTCTTCCGTCAACGAGCGTAACTTGAACCGTTCACATTCTCTGTTGACGACGTCTGCAAGAACCGCATATTCATCATCTTCGTGTTTCAACAGATTTAGACAATGATATCTAATACTAAACAATGATGCTGATTCGCCGAAAATATCTGACAGCTGAGTTACTGTCTCCTCGAAACTGAGCTCTCGAGGTAACTTCGGTAATACGTGGTCAGCGTAACGTTCATACTCATTGCTTCCCAACTTACGCAGCAACAACCGAGTCTTCCATGCATCATCTTGTTTACCGAATTCAATTCTAAATGTATCTTCCCAACGTTTGAACCACGTCAGAAAAGTATTTCCACATTCAGGATTATAGACGAATTCTGATATGCTGTTTGCCACTGCTTCACAAGACGTATTTGAAACAGTATGTGGACTCGAACACTGGATGTTGAGCTGTTGAGTTAGGGTCTCCAACAACCGCATTTGTGCATCTAATTGTGCTTGCTGTTGTTGTAGTATTCGGTTAAGCTGATCATCTGAAATAGGCATCTTGAAAAATTTTTTTTTCTTTTTCTCCGTCGTCACTGTTGTAACGGTTGCTTTGAATCCACCTATGTCCCACTAACAATTATCATCTCGCGGACCCCAACCAGCTAGTCGACAATTACCGACATGGCTAAGTCCAATCGTCAATGACTTCATGGATTTGTGCCATGTTTTGGTTTGGCCTCTCCTAACTTTCTTCCAACCTACTCCTACACCACAAAACAAAGCTCAACGAGGCAGTCGGTGGTTAGGCATACGCAGTACATGTCCAAACGACCTCAACTGATGACGTTTCATTACTTCATCTATTGATCTGCCATTCTTACCTAGCACCCGTTTCCTAATAACAGAGTTGCTCTGCTGACTGCAGAGGGGTGTGACATCAGTAAGGTGTTTCCCTCGGACAACCAGCATCTGCAGCGATGCTGCCTTCTCACAAAGAAGGAAGGGTTAGAAAAGGTCGACCCTAAAAATGTCACACCTCACCCTACCTCACGGAATACCGTCTCCGTCGGTAAGGGTGCCCACTAAGGGCCTTTAAGAGCGGAGACAATCCTCAAAAAAACTTTCATAAAAGTGTTCAAGAGCGTATATATTAAGGTGGATTGAAGCTTTAGTCATAGGCAAGTTTAAACCCCTATTTATTATGTATTCAAGAACAGTTTGTTCTCATCTTAAATCATCTACCTTGATAATATGATGTTATTTACTATCTATGCTGGTAATGATTTGCCACATTATTTCTTTCTTTGATTCTTGCTCGACCCCCTTGGAATCCATTATGTCTAGTTGACCTTTTTAATTTTCATAACTATCAGTGTTCTTCATCAATGTGTGGTATAATGTGTTTGATTAGATTATTCGAAATGTATTCACGTAAACAGTTCTAATAATCATAATCTTCTTCGCATTTGTATCGGTTGGTTAGATTTTTCTATTGATGTTTAAGTCTCCAGCGGATCAGTCATACTTGGCGTAGGTTTATTCTACATAGATTACCTTCAGATCGCCAATGAGGGGGGGGAAGGATTTGACTGTGACCAATTTGGTCTCGTGTGATGTTACGGGTATGAGCGAGATGTCACTTCCCGGCTGCCTACAACGTAGGTGTTTCTTGAAGAACCTGGAAAGGAAGGTAGATTATTGTTGGTCTCAGAGACCTGGGAGTGTGACCGCAGAGCCCAAAAGACAACTGCTTGAGACCGGTCACACACGGCCTTTCTATGGGAAGTTTCTAAAGTGTTAGCTACACTCTTCAAAAGGCCTTACCGCCGGAGACCGAAATCCATGAGGTAGAGTGAGGTGTGACATTTTTAGGGTCGACTTCCTGTAACCCGTTTTTCCTTGTGAGGAGGCAGTATAGCTGCAGATGCTGGTTTTCTGAGGGAAACACCTTATTGTTGTCACACACTTCTACAATCAACAGTACAACTTCGCTCTCAGACCTTGAGTTGCTGCTCACCGTTTTCCAATCGACCTGTCTGGCATGGTAGGACCTACAGGAACATATGTTCCAGCCAATATAACTCGCCTGAGTGATCACGATAGGAAAGCCCGACTACAACGTCAAGGTAGCAGCTACGGTCGAGTGCCATTAGGTCGCATGCATTATTAGCAGTAGCGGATAATAGCTAGTAATGGAATCCAGGATGCAAGTTTCGTTTCCATTTGAAACTCGTCTTCAGTTGAATATACCTGCATCCCAGAGGCGATGTTCATTCCGGAACTTGAATCGAGTACTGTTCGCTTAAAACGCTAATACGTTATCCACTCAGCAAATAAATATGGATAGCAGCCACATACGTTTTCGATTCCACTACTGGCCACTATCAACTTCTGCTAATTGTATTTATAGTTAATTTTGCTAATTAAAAGATGATTACATCATATCGCGTATCAAAGAAAACTGTTTACTTGACAAGTATGAGAAAGATGATAAGCACATAAAAGACGTCAAAATGATAATGACTACTAATTAAAATTAAGTAGATTGATCAGAGTTAGACATAAACACCACTGGATGCCAGTTCAGTTGTATTTAGGCTGTGCGCAATGCGTAAGGCCGAAGGTTTTGGGTTCGATTCCTGAGAGCGGGGGATGATTGATTCACTGTTTACCCCACCGCAGTTGCTACCTTGACGTGATGGTCGGGCTTGCCTATCGTAATGACCGAAGCTAATTATATTGGCTGGAACATATGTTCCTGAAGGTTCTACCATGCCAGGCAGGAAAACAGGAGGATGGTGAGACTAAAAACAGCTACTTATGGTCTGAGAGCGAAGTCGTACTGCTGATTGTAGAGAGGTGTGACAACAGTAAGGTGTTTCCCAAGGAAAACCAGCACCTGCAGCCATGCTGCCTCCTCACAAGGAAGGAAGGGTTAGAAAAGATCAACCCTAAAAACGTCACACCTCATCCTACCTCACGAATTTCTGTCTCCGGCGGTAAGGCCTTTTGAAGAGCAGAGCTAAAACTTTAATAACTTCCCATAGAAAGGCCGTGCGTGACCGGTCTCAAGCAGTTGTCACTTGGGCTCTGCGGTCACACTCCCAGGTCTCTGAGACAACGCTAATCCATCTTTCTTTTCAGGTTCCTCAAGAATCACCCACGTTGTAGGCAGCCGGGAAGTGACATCCACCCTGATACCCGTAACAGCACATGAGGCCAAATATGTAACAATAAAATCCCTCCTATACCTTCTAATAACTTTTATCTCCACGAACGAGGCTTCTTTCTTTTGTCAACTTGTGCTGCTGATGCAAACGATTCGAATATGAGAAACGTTATTCCTGGTCTCCCGAAACTCCGTTCTAAACTACATGTTAAAGCGGTTAATGTCCGGACATTGTGTCAAATAGGATAGCAGACTTCCTTTGCTAGGACTCTGGGATCTCGTGCCATCGATGTATGCTGCGTCTTCAGTACACACAGACAGGATCCGAGCAAAATCATCAATCTGATTTCACCGTATCCATATAGAAAATCAACTCAGTTTACACTACGTGCATCTGAAAGCCCTGCTGTTGTTTCCCGTGGTGTAGAAGTGGGTTGGAAGAAAACTAGGGGCCGCCAAACCATACACGAGACTCCTAAGCTAAGTGAAGCGGTCAACACTCTCAACTGCTTCACTCTCTATCACTAAGTCAAGTGCCGATGCAAGCCAATCTTTAAGCAACATTTTGCATTTCGACGGGGAGAATCGCATCCCGAACATGCTTGCACTGTTGCTTAGGGTAGCCAGAAAGCTCTGCATTTTCTCAGCGTCTCCACCAAATAGAACTATGTCATCGGCACACTGCAAGTCAACAAGCGATATACAATTCACCCAACGGACACCACTTGAAGTAATCGATTCTGATGACAGTTTGCCATAATCTCCAACTCCACCAGTGGTGTTCGCGTGAAGAGCTTGTATACGGTTAATGGACTTATCTAGTACACCTAATGACAGACACTGCAACAGAACCTCACGATCCACTGAGTGAAATACCGCTTTAAGGTCGAGAAATAATTCTATTGTGGAAAGCCTGAACGTGTGTCAATGTTCTGGAATCTGACGTAGTGTGAATATGAGGTCTAAACAGCCACTTTCAGGTCTGAAACCAGCCTGGTTTTCTCTTGCCTGCTCTTCATTAGCTCTATTTAGGCGTCCAAATATTATCGAGGCTAACATCTTAGACACTATATTAGTTAAACTGATTGCTCTGTAACTGTCACAAGAGGATTTTTGTCTGTTTTTATAAATTGGGACAATAAGGGATTGAGACCGGTCAATTATTTGGAATGACAGTAAAGAAGGACTTGGCACCCCTAAAAGTAGTTCTAAAACATCACAGTTTTGAGTAAACGAACGCATAAACCGAAAAATAACCTCATTTCTTATACAGGACGACATAGTCTATAATGAAGCCACAGATATATATATATATACAACAATTAGTACTTTTTCCGTTAACTTTAATAAAGAGTAACCTGTTAATCTCAACAAACACATAGCTGAAAAATTTATTGCCATTTGATATTTTAGGACAGTTGAAAACCAAAAAACGCTCCCACTGACAGTAGTTCAGACGAGGTAAAAGATGAGTTTTACAGAAAGCTTTCGGATCACCTCTAAAATGTTAGGCACTCTGATATAGTTATAATGACTGGTGACTTCAATGCTCAAGTAGGTAGACTAAGTGGAAAGATAAGACATCTAGGTGGATTTTATGGTGTGGCGGCCCAAAGACCAGATAATGGCGATCGTCTGCTGCAACTACGCTCAGCTAACCGCCTATTCCTAGCAAATACTAACTTTAAGCATAAGGAAAAACATCTTTTGACCTGATGACCCCCAAAGTCGCCTCAATGTTGGACCCAGCTAGATCACATCGCTATCAGCCATCGATGGAGAGAGAAGACGGTCACTCGTTCTGGGGCACATGTTTAGATTCAGATCATGCCCTAGCGAGAGCGCGTATTTATTTGCGGCTTACTGGACGTAGGAAAGACACCGCAGGGAAACCTCTTAGGGTTCTACTTAATGATAGCATAGCTAAGAATGTATTTCAGGAGCAACTAGATGAACAGTTAGGTTACCATGTTAATGATTCCCACCCCGAGGCTGCTTGGAATGATATCCATCTCAGTAGTATCTACCAAATTGATGGATGCTCGAAAACTCATTCCGCCTGGCTCTGAACATGACGAAGAGTGAAGTCACCTTAGGCGCAGATTGATAAAAGAGCCTACGCAACCTGTTGATTTCGACAAACACACAGAATAATTACAAGCTTTAAATTTATTCCCATTTAATATGTTTTAAGTCAGTTGAAAACCAAATTTTTAATAGAAGAAAACTTATTAACTTGCTCCAGAGACGACAGTTAAATTTAGTGAACTGAAAGTGTCAAAAAACACTAGTATCTACATCATGTTAATCAAAAAATATCTTATTCGAATAGAGTTAATAAGAATAGTTTATTCTTCATACGAGCTTTGTTTTGTGGTGTAGGAATAGGTTGGAAGAAACTTAGGGGCGGCCAGACCAAAACATTGCACAAATCCATGAAGTCACTGACAAGTGGACTGAGTCATGTTGGCAGGTGTCGACTATCTGGTTAGGGTCCGCCAGACGAAAGTCACCAATGGTTAGAGACCTTGAACGATATTGGCTAAAAATCGTTTGCAATGGCGCAGGTGCATTCATTCTTTGTGTTCTCTCAAATCCTAAACTTTTTAATTCTTCATCACTTTATGTTTATCTTTTTAAGTCTATTTCACTAGATTCTACCTCTCAGACTACTGCTAATACCTTTACTACCTCTACTAGTATTGGATTTGAATTAACAATTACATCTCTGCGCTAATGTGGTATGGCGACATGAACTGATGTACGCACACGTACGAAGTTCTACGTTGCTATTGATTGACTGACTGATAACCACTATATTATCAATTTAGAAATGAACAGTCATAATAAAAATGGGAATTATGACGACCAGACTACATAATGTTTGCATCTATAGAAAATATGGAGGATCTATTTAAGGCAGTTTGAAAACCTTGATTCCAAACCAATGCTACACATGGGAAATAAATTGAGTACAAATCTATTGTTGATCACTAGATAACATGGAACGTTGCTCCACTGACTTGTGGATTAAACCTATAGGTTGAGGGTTCAGAGAGTAGCCTCCTAAGGAAACCACTTACTTCACTCTGGGGAACCGGGAAGTATCTCAGCCTATACACAAATTCAATAAGTTGTGTTGCACATAAGTATTTCGGTGTCCGTTTACATCAGTAGTTAAGTAATTAAATGGTCCTCAAATGCCGTGGTATAGCCGAGAGTGACGAGAGTTAGCTCTCTCTATCTATCTATCTCGAAGTGCTCAATTTTATTCATGAGTAAATAACCACTAACAGCCAGGTCCTACTCAATGCGCTCGTGGCAAATGTTCATAATAACGAAATTGACAGGACGAAAAACGAATGTCTTGCAGTGGTTTGAAAAAAGGTTCCATGGTTTACAAAAAAATGACCGAGGACAGTTGGAAAAACTTCATTACAAACAAATGGTGCAGATGGGTTTTAGTATCCTGACTGAATCAATGGCGTATGAACCTAATGTTGGTCACCCACTGTCATACGACCCAATCAACTAACGTTGCTCCATTGACTTTTGAGTAAAAGGCTTGGGGAATGTCAGTTTAGGGTAGTCCGGTGGTAATCTCGGCCCACACGCACACACATTCAATCAAACCTGTGTCGCACATAAATGTATATGTACTGCTTTGTACTAATGTTTATGTGTTTGAATAAGTAAATGTGTTCAGATTAATAATAAGCCTAAAGACGGCATTCGACTAAGTGGATCGTGAGGTTGGGTTGCATTAACACCTGAACTAGTGATAGGAAGTAAAGTAGTCGAACGTGTAGACTGCTTTACTTATCTGGCAGGTCTCATCAGTGCTGATGGCCTGGTGACTGATGAAATCTCAGCACGGATACAGAAAGCTCGATTGGCTTTTTCCAAGTTGCGTCATCTTTAGCACAGGTGAGATATCTGTTTGCTGACTAAAGGACGAGTGTACTGTGCAGCAGTTCGCTCCGTCCTACTATACAGATGCGAAACATGGCCGGTGAGATTGGAGGACATTAGTAGATTGTTTGTCTTCGATCTTAGGTGTCTCCAATGCATTCTTCGTACATCCTTGGACAGCCGATTGAGCAATGCTGTCGTTCGGAAACGAGTATTATGTAGGGATGGCAAATCAATAGATGAAGTAATGAAACTTCACCAGTTGAGGTGGTTGGGACATGTGTTGCGTGTGCCTAACCACCGTCTGCCTCGTCGAGATTTGTTTTGTGGTGTAGGAGTAGGCTGGAAGAAAGTTATGGGCGGCCAGACCAAAACATAGCAGAAATCCATGAAGTCAGTGAGAGGTGGAATGAGTTATGTCGGTAGGTGTCGACTAACTGGTTGGAGTCCGCGAGATGTTAGTAATCGATGGCTAGCGACCTTGAACAACGACATGGCTCAAAATCGTTTGTAATGGCGCACAGATGCATCCACTCCTTGTGTTCTCTCAAATTCTAACCTGAATTCCTCATCACATCTCTACCTTTCTCCTTCTAAATTTATCTTAATGAATTATACTTCTGGAATCATATCTTCGTACCCTAATCTTCTCCATTACTGCTAATATACTTCTACTATCACTATCACTCTTGCATTTGAACTGACAGTTACGTCTCTATGCTGATGTGGTGGTATGGCAACCTGAACTAATGTACACTTATGTACGAAGTTCTGCGTTGTATCTGTCTGTCTGTAATAATAATAATAATAATAATAATAATAATAATAATAATAATAATAATAACAATGACATCACAAGATAGAATGTGATCATTCACAGACAAACAAAAAAGAAAATTGAAATAAAAACCCTTTAAAAAGACCAAAATTTAATAGAATACACTCCATCATCATTTGTAATTCCATTCACTTACTCATAATTAATTTCAAATAATAACAGTCAGCCAGTCAGTTGCAACGCAGAACTTAGTACATAAGTACGTAAGTTCATGTTGCCATACCACATTAGTACAAAGACGCAGATGTCAAATCAAATCCCATAGTGATTAAGATAGAAGAGGTATTAATGGTAATGAAGAAGACTAGGGTTTGAAGATATTATTCAAGAAGTGTAATTCAGTGAGATAAGGTTAGAAAGACAAAGGTAGAGGTGCTGACGATTCTAGAAGATTAGGATATGAGAGAGCTCAAACAATGGATGCACTTGCGCCATTGCAAACGATTCCCAGCCATGTCGCTCAAGGTCTCTAAACATTGGTGACTTTCGTCTCGCGGACCTAAACCAGGTAGTCTACATCTACCAACATGACTCAGTCCATTTGTCAGTGACTTCATGGATGTCTGCCACGTTTTCGTTTGGCCGCCCTTAGCTCTCCTCCAACCTACTCCTACACCACAAAACATAGCTCGTCGAGGCAGTCGGTGGTTAGCCATACGTAACACATGTCCCAACCACCTCAACTGATGAAGTTTCACCACTTCATCTATTGATCTGCCATCCTTACCTTGCACCCGTTTCCTAACGACAGCATTGCTTACTCGGCTGTCCCACGATATACGAGCAATAATGCTTCTTAAACATCTATGATCGAATACTAGTAACCTACGAACATTTTCTACTCTTATCTAACACTGATGAGGAGAAGAAAAAAAAATCGTTTAATAATAAAATACACTCCATCATCATCATCATCAGTTTTTTTCTGTAATTTCATTCACTTACTCATAATTAATTTCATATAATAACAATTCAATAATCGATTGGAATAGACCACATTCAATGCATAAATAAACATTATGTCTAGCCCATGTAATTTGATCTTCTTCCAAGTCACAATCACCAAAATTTCCTTGTAATAAATATAATAATGATCGTGTAGCTGTTTGACGTATGTTGACATTACCACATTCTAAATTATTTAATAAACGTTGAATATGTGAATGACGTTCAACAGTACTAGCTTCAAACCATTTTACTGGTACTGAAAAATTGAAAAATAGAACATATACATACATATATATATATAGATAGATAGATAAATAACACTTTGCAAGTGTTCCCAGTTTGAAAAGTTCAATGATAAATACATTAGTAGCAGCCAGTTAGTCAGTCAGTCAGTTACAATGTAGAACTTCGTACATGTACGTACATCAGTTCATGTTGCCATACCACATTAACACAGAGATGCAATTATCAATTCAAATCCCATAGTAGTAGAGGCAGTAAAAGTATTAGAAGTAATCGCAAAGATTAGGGTTCAAAGATGTTATTCAAGAAATATAATTCAGTGAAGTAAATTTAAGGAGAGAAAGTGATCAAGAATTCAGGTTAGAATTTCATAGAACATAAAAGGTAAATGCACCTGCGCCATTGCAAACGATTTTGAGCCATGCCGTTTAAGGTCTCTAACCATCGGTGACTATCGTCTCGCCGACCCCAAACAGGTAGCCTACATCTACCAACATGACTCAATCCACTTGTTTTGGTATGACCGCCCCTAGCTTTCCTCCAATCTATTCCTATACCGCAAAATATAGCTCGACGAGGCAGTCGTTGGTTAGGCATACGCATCACATGTCCCAACCACCTCAACTGATGAAGTTTCAATACTTCATCCATTGATCTGCCATCCTTACCTAGCACCCGTTTCCTAACGACAGCATTGCTTACTCCGTTGTCCTAGGATATACGAGCAATGCATCGGAGACACCTATGATCGAAGACTAGTAACCTACGAATGTCCTCTTCTCTCACCGACCATGTTTCACATCCATAAAGTAGCAGGGACCGAACTGCTGCACAGTAGACTCGTCCTTTGGTTGGCAAACGGATATCTCGCCTGTGTCATAAGTGATGTAAGTTGGCAAAGGCCAGTCGAGCTTTCTGTATCCATGCTGAGATTTCGTCATTCACCAGGCCATTAGCACTGATGAGACCCCCCAGATAAGTGAAGCGGTCAACACGTTCAACTACTTCACTCCCTATCACTGGTTCAGGTGTTAATGCAACCCAATCTTGAGGCAACACTTTGCATTTCAAGGGGAAAAACCGCATCCCGAACTTGCTTGCATTGTTGCTCAGCGTAGTCAGAAGACTTAACATTTTATCAGCGTCTTCATCGAATAGAACTATGTCATCAGCATATTCTAAGTCAATCAGTGAACCTCCTTGGTATGGTTAACATACATTAAATACACAGGAGAGATCAGCTATAGAACATTAACTTCGATAAAACGCATTATATCATGAAGATAATAAAAGGAAAACAGTAAAAAATCATTGGTCATCAACTCAAAACATCTAACGAGCAATCTTTAACAAAATATAATCATCAAAGATATCATTTACAAGACGAGTGAATAAAAAAATTTGACAGTATAAACTAATACTTACCAAATTTATGAAATTCTTTTTCAAAACATTCACGATTTTTATGAAATTCTGGCTCTTCAGAATAACTATATAATTCTATAACAAGTAAATAATTGAGTATTTTTTTACCAGCAATTTCTACACTGTATTCATCAGTATCATTATAAACGAAATTCACATCGGTATTCTGTTCAACAGTTGGCTAAAATGAATATTTAGAAGAATATGGAAGATTTTTGTTTTACAAAGAGAAAAAAACCTACATCTTTTTTATCGATATCTTCAATTGGACAGTCCATTTTAAAGAAAAAATTGAAGATATTTTCAAAATGATAATAAGTAGAATTATAAATTATACAGTTAATAGGATAATTCTTTTGACGGATATAATTTGAGAACAATAGATGTATACTTGTGAGTTCTTAAAGTGTTTATCAGAATATTGTAGTATAAGTATAGATTGAAAAAAGACAGATGTAAGCATGCATTAAATCATCCGTTGTACTATTCTGTCTTCTTCATCAAAAAACATTGATTGTAACTGTAAGAATCAGTAAATACAAAAAATACAAGAATTTAACACTCTTTACTAATTAAATAGTAACATGGAGACATTAATATGAGAATTAGAACAAGAGTAGTGTAGTAATTATTAGCAAAGTTAGAATTGCTGAGTGTGAATACTATTGAATTTTTATATTTTGAAGTCGTTTAGTATTTGCCTAACCACCGACTGCCCCGACGAGCCTTGTTTTGTAGTGTACGAGTAGGTTGGAAGAAAGTTAGGGGCGGCCAAACCAAAACATGGCACAAATACATGAAATCATTGACGAATGGACTTAGCCATGTCGGTAATTGTCGACTATCTGGTTGGGGTCCGCGAGATGATAATAATCGATGGTTAGAGACCTTGGATGACCTAGCTCAAAATTGTTCGCAATGGCACCGGTGCATTTATTCTTTGTGTTCTCTCAAATCCTAGTCTTCTGGTTTCTTCAACTCTGTAAACTTTTTCCACTGAATAATACTTCTTGAATAATATCTTTTAATCCTAACCTCTCCGATTACTTCTAATACCTTTACTACCTCTTCTACTATTGGATTTGAATTGACAATTATATCTCTGTGCTGATGTGGTATGGCGACATGAACTGATGTACTTACGTACGAAGTTCTACGTTGCATCTAACTGACTGAGTCGTTTAGTATTAATACTTCTCAAAGAAGTTGAACAAACAAGATCTGATAACATGGGTTCATGAATTGTGATTGTTTAATTGATGTCATCATTTTAAAGCACTGGATGCAATGATCTAAAGTGTACTTCATGTTAATGAAGTGAAGTTAGAACTGTCAGTACTCTTATTTGTGATAGTATAAATGTATTTAAGGAAACACAAAATCAAGCCAGTAAGCTAAAACTTTAAGATGAATCAGATGACTTACTTAGTTGAACCAGATTGCATTTAAACCTTAATCTCAACTAAAGCGAGATAATTGCTACAAGGAATTACTAGTACTAGATTAATAATGCATTAGCTGTGCAGTGTGATAAAGGAATGTGAGAAGAGTTAGTTGTGGAGATAAGAGAGGTATTAGGGGTGTGTAGGAAGGATTTGATCTTGACCAATTTGGTCTTGTGTGCTGTTACGGGTATGAGGGAGATTGTCACTTCCCGGCTGCCCACACCGTGGAAGGTTGTTTCTTGAGGGACCTGAAAATGAAGATAGATTAGTGTTGGTCTTGGAGACCTGGTTGCGTGACCTCAGAGTCCAAGGGGCAACTGCTTGAGGCCAGTCACGCACGGCCTTTTGAAGAAAGGATTTTTGAGTATTAGCTCCGCTCTTTTTAAAAGATCTTAGGGGGCACTCTTACCGATGGAGACGGAAATCCGTGAGGTAGGGTGAGGTGTGACATTTTTAGGGTCGACCTTTTCTAACCCTTCCTTCCTTGTGAGAAGGCAGCATCGCTGCAGATGCTGGTTGTCCGAGGGAAACACCTTACTGCTGTCACACCCCTCTGCAGTCAGCAGTACGACTTCGCCCTCAGACCTTGGGTAGCTGCTTTTAGTCTCATCGTTCTCCAATCGACCAGCCTGGCATGGTAGGACCTGCAGGAACATATATGGATAGTAATGTGATTTCATTCACAATACAGCACTTAAACAAAGAAACTGCGGCTCCTAAATTGTTCCGCTAAGACGGAACACCATTTGAAAAATACTCATAAACCGCATCTAAATAAGCCAACTGTACGATTTCACTTGACTGTAATCAATGTATGTAAGTCTATGGGAACGATAGGTATACGATTCTAAGCATTCTTTAAAGCATCCAACCTGTTGAAAGACATTTTTATGCATAGAAAGTTGGAACATTAGCACCTTTTCATTGCATTTCTGTAATAGATGCAGATTTAAAGTCCTATTTGGTCAGAAACTTTAACAATGGACTGTTTGTACTCTGTATTCTGCTCCTCTGTAGATAATTGGGACCGACGTATGGAATATATGCAACTTGAGTGAGTGGGCAATTATCAGTAAATTTAAGCAAAAAATAGACAATCAGGTGACATTTCAATTAGTAGTAAGAAAGAAGAATATGTGGCATCATATATGTATGCAGGCAAAAAAATGACTTTGAAGTGTTTCCCTTTTAGTTTCTTATCCATTTCTTGAAAATGTACTCTTTCAGAATAGATTTCTGGTTTGTTTAGTAATCTGGAAATACAAGGTATCATATTCAACTGACAGTTATATTATGTAATATTTTGCCACTAGAATTAAACCGTAAGAAGTGGTAAATGACACTTGTACAACCGTACTCTTTGAAGCGATTCACGTTAATCAAAGGCACCTTTTATACTAAGGAAGCATCACGAGTAGCCTGGGTAGGAAGAACTTGAAAAAAAAACAAATTGTGAGCCAATGACCTATCAAGGCGATTAATTTTATGGAAGATAGTAATGAAAAATAATCTGTTATCACGTAAGCTTTAGATTCAGTGAATCTCGAAAGCAAAACTAGGACCAAATATCAAAAGAAATGTAGTCGTTACTATCCAAATCCTTTAGACTGTACCATAAACTTTAAATTTCGCTCACACGACCCAATACATTTCGAAAGAAGCGGGGATTATATTTCCAACATCTTCACAACAAGCCTCTATAAATCAGCTGATTTGTTTTTTCTCACTTATTGTTTCGGCACGGTTTCCAGTATTTGTTAATGTCCAATAAATGGTCGCCTATTTACTTGACTGCACTAATTCTAGTCAGTTGACAGCTATTTGTGAATTGGTATGTTCCGTGATTTGCCTGAGTAAATTTGCCGCAGGTCAGTAAGGTTTCTGGATATCACACTAACACACCAGAGGTCATTTAGCTGCAATGTGGTGAATAGTGGAAGGAAAATTCTAATGCTATGAGTGGAGGAAATTTTCAGAATTGGAAATGAGAGCTAAGAACAAATGTGAGGTGACTGCACAAAGTTGTCTCTCCATAAAGTGAGGAATTGCTTTGGCTTTAATTGCACTCCATATGTAGCATGAGGTTTTGTTCAGGGTCTCTGTCATTACAAGATGGAGATCTTAATCCGAGAAGACATTACACAGTGGACTTCCATTGAGTATATAAGTTGGGTATAAGTTGGCAAAATGTTCATGACGTGACTTTTTGACTAGTAAATTCTTAGTCCGTTGTCCATTGCTCAATCTTCCATCGCTGTAACGTCCTTTCAAAGCTCCGTTGAATCCTTACCAATTATGATGGACCTCCACATCTTTGCGTCGTCTACACAGATTAGTGCCGTGAAGCTACTTTTATCCCCCAAGTCATCGACAAAAATCAGGAAGAGGAATGGAACTAAAACGGTCACCTGAGAAACCCCTGATTTTGAAACTCGCCAGCTCAGACGTATTCTAGTCACCTCGTTACGAAAATTTTGTTCTCAAAGAAGTTTCTCAGTCAATATAGCAGTGGAAAAAAGAAGTCAATTTAAGCAACCCATGCAATTGGTAGAATGTGAATTGATGTATCGAAAACTTTTGCGAGATCAAGAAATATTATATGAATAGCTATTTTTCCGTAGCAACATTTTCTCTGGCTGTCCCATGCGATGAGGAAATAGGATGCACATGACTTTCCCTTCTTTTACTTGTGTTCAGCTTCGTAGAGGATTCTGTTCTTATCCATGAACTCCCTCATTTTCTGATTCACCAGTCCTCCGATTACGTTCGACAGTATTGGAGTTAATTCGACTGTTCTGTAACAAGCTGGGTACTTCCTATCCTCTCCTTTGAACGTTTTTGAGTGAGTAGCTGATTTCCACTCAGCTGTGCTTCCAGCGAATGCCTGAACAGGTCGCAAATCGGTGAACTTAGGGCTCCTGCTCACTGTTACAAAACTGTAGGGTGACTATAGACACATTTTGATGACTTTCCTGGGCGCAGTGATTTGAAATTTCTTAGTACTAAGTCGGGGGTAATTCGTGTATATCCTGGACCGTAAACTATTACTAGGTTTGAGCAGTAGTCTGGACGTGTAGAAACCTGTTTTCACTGACGGGTGAGGTTGGTATTCCAGATCTCAGCCATCTCTATGTTGGTAAGATCTTCGTAATTTTAGCCTTCAAGTATACAAACACTCTGGTTCATAGGTTCTATTTTAGTCATGAACCTTTGGCGTGTCGAATGAAAGTTGATTATGACCATCACTACAGACCAAGTACATGCCCGTCACAGAGAAAAGACCTGGATTCATACAAAAGAATACATAGGCTGGCGAATTCGTAGTATTGAAAGAATACTGAAATCGTGCCAGAAAAGAGGGGCGAAATCAAAGAGACAGTGAAGCCAAAATGTAAGCAACACAAACAGAAAGTTTGCACGTACAGAGTGGAATAGACAAGAAGTACAATAAAACAATCACTGGTAAAATTGGTTAAAGTAATGAATGTTTTTATTGAACCAACCGCCTTCTCTTCATAAAATTAGATCACAAAAACCTAGGCAGATATTTTTGGTTTGCTTGTGTTTGGTAGCCAGCTCCGTTTGGAAGTATCTCCCGTCGCTTCGAACCTAGGCATTGAATCGCCGAGTTATAACTATGTTCGAAATCCTTCAGAACCATCTTCCACTTGTTCTAGACTCTCATTTTAGTTTGTTGCATGTGTTTGGTGCCTTGCCTAATACACGTTCTTCTCTTTTTAGGGGTGTGATTTGTCTGAGGTTCATTGTGTGTGACAACATTCTGAATTGTATATCTCATTGTTTGCCAGTGACCCTCTACTGTTATTAAGAAATCTTCAACGAAAGCCATAGGGAATGCATCCTGTTACAATATTCTGATGAATTTGTTTAGGTCATTGATCAAATACTTTTCTCTTCCGGTTCAATATCTATACTACTCTTGGAATCGTACCTTAAACGATTTAGAAGCTGAGATAATGAAGGTGATGCAGTTATCTGACTGTTCGGAATATGATCAAGTTTCCTTAGTTTAGCATGGATAAAGCTCTTCTTCGTCCTGCCGGAGTATTTCTTTCATTGCAATATTGAACATGACCGTAAAATGGTCACTACTATTTATCAATATGTACTCCGTCAGTAGAAAATTCGAGGCTACTGCCGTCCCCAAGCCCTGATAAAGGAGGAAGGGTTCGGATATGGGGATGGCGACCCGATCCCTCCAAAACAACTAACTTGCCAAAAAACGCTAACCAGAAAAAATAAATCAAACCATCTTAACTCTGCCCTGGGAGTTGTGAGAAGAATCATGACGTCTCGTTATGAAAGCTGAGTTCCCTAGGAGGTCACGAGGCCTCTTTTGACAACCAGAGCAACCTTTCTTTTAGGTACATGGAACGTTCGTACATTGCAGGAGACTGGAATACTATTTCAAGTTGCAGCAGAAATAAAAAGTTAAAACCTCGTGGTGCTCGGCATCAGTGAGACTCATTGGACACAGGTAGGACTACTGAAACTAGCTTCAGTGGAACTGTCGTTATACTGTGGTCATGTAGAGGGAAATGCGTCATATACACAAGGAGTTGCACTGATGCATTCCAAACAAGCACAAAATCGCTGATATGATTGGAATCACATGGACCCAGGATCATTAAAGCATCCTTCAAAAACAGTAAAGAGGACATTACAGTGTACGTCATCCAATGCTATGCAACTACCAACGACTACAGTGACGACGATAAAGATCAATTCTACGAAAGGCTGCAGTCAATCGTCGTCAGATGATCGCCAAAAGACTTGATTCTAATGGGAGACCTAAATGCCAAGGTTGGCATGGAGAACACTGGATATGAAGACATCATGGGACTACATGGACTTGGATAAAGGGACGAAAATGGTGAGGGATTTGCAAACGTATGTGCCTTCAACAAACCGGTCATCGGCGGAACAATATTCCCACTCAAGCGCATGCACAAATCCAGATGGATTTCACCGGACCACACTACTAAAAACCAAAACGACCATATCTGTATCAATAAAAATTTCAGAAGGACCATGGAGGATGTGAGAACCAAGAGAGGAGCTGACATAGCCTCAGATCACCACTTGCTAATCGCCAAAATGAAACAGAAACTAAGGAAGCACTAGACAACGGGGCAGATAACATCACACAAGTTTAATATGGCCTTTCTTCGGGATAGTGTAAAGCTCAACGAATTCAGGTTAGCCCTCACCAATAGGTTTCAGGCCTTGCATGATATACTCAATGGAGACGAAGCAACATTGGAAAACAATTGGAAAGTGATCAAGCAGGCAATCAATTCAACATGTCACGAAGTTCTGGGTTACAAGAAGTACCATCACAAGGAATGGGTCTCCATTAGCGCTCTTGTGAAAATTGCTGAAAGGAGGAACGAGATGGCAGCAATCAATGTCAGCCGAACAAGAGCAGAGAAAGTTAAGGCACAAGCTGCATACACAGAAGCAAACAGGGAAGTGAAGAAGAGTATCAGAGCTGACAAACGAAAATATGTAGAGGATCTAGCAACGACGGCGGAAAAGGCTGCAAGAGAAGGAAACTTGAGACAATTGTACGAAACAACAAAGAAGCTCGCCGGAAACTATCGTAAACCAGAACGACCAGTGAAAAGTAAGGACGGGAAAGTAATCAGCAACACTGAAGAACAGCGAAATAGGTGGGTAGAGCACTTTCAGGAACTCCTGAATCGACCAGCTCCACTGAACCTACCCAACATCGAAGCAGCATCTACGGACCTCGCAATTAATATTGGCGCACCTACAATAGAAGAGATCAGCATGGCCATCAGACAAATCAAGAGCGACAAAGCAGCAGGACCAGACGACATTCCAGCAGAGACAACGAATTCAGACGTGGAAGCGACTGCAAAAATACTTCACATTCTGTTCAACAGGATCTGGGATGAGGAAAAATTACCAACAGACCAGAAAGAAGGATACCTGATCAAAATATCAAAGAAAGGAGATCCCAGCAAGTGTGAGAACTACAGAAGCATCGCTCTTCTCTCAATACCAAGCAAAGTCTTCAACAGAGTATTGTTAAACAGAATGAAGGACTTCGTAGACTCCCAACTTCGAGATCAACAGGCCGGATTTCTTAAGGATAGATCGTGTACTGACCGAATTGCAACATTACGGATCATTGTGGAACAATCAATAGAATGGAACTCACTGTTACGGGAGAAACGAAGACATTTTGCTGATCAAACCTTTATATATATAATCATTAATTTCACTGTTTTTTGGGTATATTTGTTTTACTTAACTTATGAACTTGTTTGAATTATTATTTGCGGACATATTGGACTCCCGTTTCTCTTTGTTGTTCGTTGCAGTTTTTTGCTCCAAGAGATAATAAATTAGAAGAACGACATTGGTCGTCTATTTGTAATAAATTATTTTGGTCGAATTTGTGATTTGGAATAAACTTTGGTATCTACTTTGGAGTTTCGTTCTTGGTATAGAAATTTGGGACCGTGAATTACAAATAGACGACAACAGTGCTTCATAAGATCAACGAGCAAAAAACTGGACGTAACACTCACCACTCTACATCAACTTCATCGACTACGAGAAAGCATTCGATAGCGTGGATAGGAAAACACAATGGACGCTTCTTCGACACTACAGCGTGCCTGCGAAATCGTGCACGGAGGTCAGCTGACAAACTCGTTTGAGGTAAAGACTGGTGTCAGGCAAGGTTGCTTACTTTCAACGTTTCTCCTTCTCCTGGTGATCTACTGGATTATAGAGACGACGACATCTGGAGAGAAGCACGGTATCAAATGGACAGCCAGGACGCAACTGGACGATCCGGACTTCGCAGATGACCTGGCTCTTCTATCTCACACGCAATAAAAAATGCAAGAGAAGACAATCAGTGTAGCAAAAGCCTCTCCAGCAGTAGGTCTAAACATACAAAGAGGGAAAAGTAAGAATCTGCGATACAACAAAACATGCGTCAACCAAATCACACTTGATGTAGATGCTTTGGGGGACGTTGACACCTTTACATATCTGGGCAGTACCATCGACAATCAAGGTGAATCAGATGTAGATGTGAGGGCTCCAAACAAATAACAATCAACAACAAAATCAGGATTTTCAATACAAATGTCAAGACAGTTCTACTGTATGGAGCGGAAACTTGGAGAAGTACGAAAGTCAACATCCAGAAGATACAAGTATTTGTGTACAGTTGTCTTGGGAAAATACTTCGGATTCATTAGCCAAACGCTATCAACAACAACTTAATTTGGGAGAGAACAAACCAGGTTCCAGTGAAGGAGGAAATCAGGAAGAAGCGGTGGAAGTGGATAGGACACTCACTGCGAAAAGCACCTAACTGCGTCACAAGACAAGGCCTCACATGGAACCCTCAAGGCAAAAGGAAAAGAGGAAGGCCAAGGAACACATTGTAGATTTTATTTCTACAGTGGCCGTCCCAATTGTTTCCAATAGAAACACTCCTGTACGCTTTTCCTAGTTCCGGGTCCCAACCGATTCAAAAAAGGACAAAATTCTAGGAGAAAACGTCTCTGTATTATTAGAAAATGGAAATACAAAGCCTTACGGAATTTGTGTTTCTTCCAGGGTTAAGTTACTCCGCAGAGTATCCAACACAATAACCAATAAGTGAAGCTAAGTCCAGCAGCCACTGCGTCCGTCCGAAAATGTGGCGGTAGCCATATTATATCAAATTTAAACAATATATGTACAATTCAGAAGCAAACCCAAAAACTTCAATATAAGTACAAATATAGAAAGAATAACAATATACAATGATAAAATCTCAAATTGGAATCAAATAAAATACCAAAAATGTCAAGAGAAAAAGTCCATCATGTCATAGCAAAAATATGTAAACATGGAGGGAATTTCCAAAAAACAAAACATTCAAAAAGAATTCTACACACATTACGCCGAGAAATAAAGAAAGATATGAGAGGAATGAAGAAAAATTGGACAGAACTGGAAAGGGAAGCCCAGGACAGAGTTGGTTGGAGAAAATTGGTGGGCATTCTATGCTCCATTGAGGGTAACAGGCGTAAGTAGGTAAGCAAATAATTTATCAATATGTGGATATGAGCATCCTGAACCAGGAGCTGATCATCTATCGTAAAATAATTCAAGTTTAATTGTTTCCCATCTTTAGTTCATCTAGTGGCGCTGAATACATATTCATCCAGCCCGAAAAGTTTAATCGCTGTACTTATTAGTTATTGGACCCAGCCAATGAGAGTTGCACAGCCTTTGCTGAGGTCTGGAGGTGAAGTGTTGAAATCCTTAGCTAAAAGTGTTTTATCAAATCCAAGAAGTGTTACCTTAATCAACTTTTCTTTCTGGGCTTTATTCCTTAAGACGGGCTGGTAAATCCCTCCAGTTAAGTCATTTGTGCAATACGTGTTAGCGTAGCAGAAGCGTGATTCTGCGGCATTAATTAGTTAAGTGCTGCATGGTTTTAGGTCTTTTGAATGGCTGGTAATATACACCGCTATTCCGCCTAACGCTTTGTGTACCCTGTCTCATCAGAAGTTCCCAAATTTTTCCTGCTCAATACTCAGTCTTCTCATTTGGCCATGGAGGCACATCATGGTTTGTTACACCACCTGGCGTGCTCCTGCAGCGACAGTCGTTTTGGGATTTTTAGACAAGCTGCTCAAATCCAATTTACCTGTTCTTTGCTTGTGAAGTGTATTTAGTCAGTGAGACCTTGATCTTTGGGTCTTAAAACGTGAGTTGTCTATCGAAGTCAATCGATATTAGTGTGTGCTTGTTTCAGCCTTCCTGTTGTTGCTTCAGTGATGTAGGCTGGCTCTACCATTTTCTGATGTGACTACAGAGACCATTCTTTGTAATGTGCCAAGCCTGAAGCGCCTCAAATAGGACTTCCTGGTGCCTAGAGTTCACGGACGTCAGACGCGGATACATAATGATAGTGGGATATGATGGATGAGACAGCCGGGCGACTTCAGCTGCCGTGTTTATTTGAAGACCTATGCTACGTGATAGCCACTGTCATTGTCTCATATCATGTCCGTGAGCCACATGCAAGCTACCCGCCATCCAAATCAAACTCTCCATGAACCACCATACTAAACCGTTTTCCAGTGTCTCCTGGTGTTCTGGCAGTTGTCCGTTCCGACCATGGTTTGTCTAACCTGAAACGGGTTAGGGAGAACTATTTTACTGAAAGACTCTGAGATGTTGAAAGTGTTTCTTCGGCATGTTTTGCCAAGCTAAAGGTATCATTAACTGAAGCTTTTTATTTTAGCTAAATTCTGACCAACTGCTCCTCATCAAAGATGGCTCTAATTTCCAGAATGTTACATTCCGATACTGAAACACTGAATGGGAGCAGTCAATTTTGTCTAACGTCACCGCCCCTGGTTAGTAACGTTTTTGGAGCTAAAGTATCGCCACTTAAGCTCACTCACTGCTGAGTTATGTGAGCAGATGCCGGGGGATTTACGATATCCGGTATTTTCGCTTGTGTATTAACTCGGGTTGTGGCTGTCTCTGTTAACTATTTAATCTAACTCTGTTTGGGTGAAATAGATTTGCTAGTCCGAAATATTTAAAATTTTATGTGAAAAATATTAGCCATTTATGGAATGCCAGTGTGCCTTGTAAAATATTTATCGAATTAATCAAACTTATACGGTAAATATGATGGCAGTTTTAACAATTTTATCTTGTCAGTAAACTAACATGCCTTTTGTAACACGTTATTTGGGAATAAATTATTATTATTATTATCAGTGGGTATCTGTAGGCTCATTTAAGATGGGGTCTTCTGTTTCGCTGTTGTTAATCCTTTTGCCTCAGTGATTCTGCACTGTGTTAAAACATGCCAGAACGACGGATTGTGTTCATTTGGTATGAACCTGTAGTACTTTAAGAGTACTATAGTATCACAACGAAAGTGAACCAAGACATAGGACAATGTATATTCAAATGTGTAGTCTCCGGTTTTAATTGACAGCACATATGCAGTAATCTGAAACAGTTGATAGGAGAAACAGGGGTTTAGCCGATCTTTGCTGAATGAATTGAATACGGTTTCAGTAATGAATTCAAAGGTGAAGAAACTTTGATCGGATGGGCTATAAAAATCAAGAAGTGCAAAATAGCATTGAGAAAAGTACTAGTACTAGTAACAGAAGCTCTAAACCACGGAAAAACTAGGGCTTAAAAATAAGTGGCCTTTTCGAAAGGCTGTTGTAATTATGTTCAAATTATCATGAACAACTGACTTAAAAATAACATCATAATATGATGTTGTTCGTATAGTTGTCTGAGTAAGGAAATGAGTAGTAGTGTTTTTTCTTGTGTACATTATTTTCACTGCATCTTGTTTTAGTTCACCAGGTCATTTGGAAAGACAAGGTTGTCTGTTTCATGTGTTCTACACTTGTTGATTTGACGAAATGGATCGAATACTATCTCTCACCGATGATGAGTTAAGAGCCGAATTGTCTGACAGGGGATACTGTCCACCACCTATTCAAGGTTTGTCGCGCTATTACTACGTCGTGATTTTACAAAGATGATGTCACTAGGAGAATAATGCGCAAAAAGCTAGCACTATTTATTGATCGTATGTCCTATTTCTTACTATTCTTGACGCTGTACGTTTTCCAGCTTCTATGGTGATTGAAGAGCCGTAAGTACATAACAGAAACTCTAACGCCGTATAAGGGTTCGGAATTCGGATTCTTCAGAGAACAGCGATGTGCTTGATTCAGCTGGAGATACAAGTGTTCGTTCCAGAAATCGTGTCAGGTTTTCCGAAGCTCAAGAAACAGTGTATGAGGTTACTGGTGAGCACAAGCGTGGTGTCTTCTGGTACGCGATGTCCATGTTGGTTTTGTTTGTTATCGGATTTATCGTACTGAAAAATATGGATATCGTATAGTTATTTGTAAAGATTTTGATATCTTTCTCTGCCCAGTGATCAATAATATTTAAGATTCTTATAATTGTTCTACATATGTGGCATTAATTGGATGGAACATTAACATCAGGGGTGGAAATCGACTAGAATGGGAAAATAATTATGAACATGCTTTTAGTAGTTAGTGGAATTGAACAAATCAGCGAGTCAACTAACTGCTAAAAAATAGTAATAGCACTGTGCTTTTACGCCTTATGTTCGAAATAACTGTCTTGCCTCGCGGTTTCTAACCATTCATATTACATTCAAATGTGTTTATGCGATTTTTCCACCGCGTAATTTTGCTTCAGTTCCATATCTAAGCACGGTTCGTAGACGGTGACATGCCAGAATTTTACACTGGAGTGTTAGAAAGTACTTGTCTAATAAGTATAAGCGTGCTTTTGCAAGATGTGTGGCACAAGTTGGTTATGCACAAAGACTTTAAATATCGTAATAAAACACTCAGGGTCAATGAATTTCTCAGCTTGAAAACCTCATGCCCCCCACGAACTCCCGAAATGGTTTTAAGAGGGTCTAAAGCCAAAAAGGCAATCTAAATCCTTACAGTATTGACTGCTGAATAGAATCCACCAAATGGGAACTGACTGACTCGTATTTGCAAATACTTGGAAGTATTCGGTCGTAAGCGTCGACAACGTCATCGAATGGTTGATTTTGATGATCCCACATCGTAGTCGTGACCAGTGGCTGTTAACACTTAGTGGGTTAGAATCGGCCTCAGTCATGCAGATATGTTCTATCTTTACCTTACGTCATAACACGGTGTCCTACGTTGCCACAAACTTCCTATTTACCAGCTTCCGGGACACGTTTCACTACTGCTACGAAGCACCTGTGTCACGGGTCGTTTTATTTACTCACTGTGACGCAGTGATGTGACAATCCAGGCTGATACCAAAGTGGCACCACTGTGTTTGTGGCCGATTAACGTTACTCAAAAATGAAGGCAAGTTGACGAGTTTGTGAATTAGCCTTCACCACACAGTTCGTATGTTCATCAGCCGCTATGGATGCTGTTCTTGCTAACGTAAGAGTATATGCGAGAAGGCAGATCTCTAAACCAAGACGTGATACTAGCTTATGAGGTGAAGGACTATCGATCGAGATCGCACTAAAGAGTGTGATTTTGTTGGACTAAGATGGCGTATTCTGCTAGAGACTGAGTGATATGGTTGTCTATTCAAATAGAGTGCTTTCAGATGTTTTCCGTCCACCATCTTATCTACGGCCAGACATCCTTTCAGGTTGTTCACCTGACGATTTAATTGAGTGAAATATTTAGCAGTCTATTCTCCCACAGCTGTTTTCATTCATATCCATCCGTTCATTTTCATTTTGCCGCACTTCAGAATGGCAAAATGAATTGATAGATGTCTCATGTCTTGTTGGAATAACTGTGCTTATCAAGTGAATCTCAAGATACCAGGATTTGAAAATCTGTCTGTCGTTTCAGCCTTACTTGAGACTGAGCTTCACATCTTATTGATTCCATAAGTCCTGCCAGGGTGTTTTCAACAATATCATATTTATATAGATCGAACACATTGTCATCAGCAATGAAAAGACACCCGCCGAAGGTTTTGAATCGAGTACGTCTATGCGGTCAAAATTACCATTCTGGTTCATAGTTATTACCAGTTAATTAGCAATCGACTTAATTTCGTCTGGTCTGTTGGATGATTGGCACATGTCGACCGACATCTTTAGCCAGTCACTTAATGAAACAGAAGATTCGCTTGTCTAAAGAGTTATCATAAAAAGACTACTGTCCATGTAATTCATGATAGTTGAATACCTTTAAATAACATATATGCTCAGAAGATATATAAAGTCCATAGTTAGTCTTCAACCTGCTTATTTTTCCTAACCTTTTAGCAATGATGGTTAATACCCTCCACTTATGTAGTTCGTGCATAAAACTGACTTCTCTTTCTCCAGTCATCGCTCTTAAAACTTAAAGATGGAGTGTAACATCCCAAAGATTAGATAAACGCTGTTTGTGACTGAAACAAAGACACGTGGTAGAGTCGTGAACTGTCTAGAACTTAAAGTAACAAATCAGGTGCAGTTGTGGAGTAGGACTTGGGGATGTGCCGAGAAATCTGATCTGGTTGATGAGATATATTTGTGTAATATAAGTAGATTCCCTCTGTCGGTCAGTTGGTCGAAGCAAGCAACCTACATGAGTCTATCTGTATTGAAGTTCGGTGTTATCTGATACTGAAGGTGACGTAATTATTCGTTCGGCCACTAAGAGAAATTCAACATGTAGTACCTTCACGTATATTCCAGTTCGCTTACATTTAACTTGGTTAAGCCCTTTCGATTAATTTATTTAACCAAACCATTTGTATTGCAACAATTTATATGTATCATTCGTTCTTATTATTGTCTGGTTTGTATGAGCTCACATAATGTGTTCCACTTGTCATTTGACCTTGTCAGTCATTCGTCGTGTTTATTCATGTGTGTGCATGTCTATTTCGCTTGTCACATGTCTGTCTTATATTCTTGGTCACGCTCTATCTCTTTGGGTTCGCTCGTTAGCCATTCTCCACATCGCATCCTCCGCCCATTCGTTCGCATTGTAATTAGCCTTCTCCAACGCGCTTCTCCAATTCACATCGCTTCAGTCGCTCATACGCTCGCTAGTGTACATATCAAACTTATCGCTTATGATGACATAAAGTATGTTGATGAGAAGGGAACAACTTTGCTGGAAGCTAGGTTTCCGTCAGGGTTTTTGTTAAATAACGATAAAACTAATGATTGAATTTTAGTTTCGTTTTTGTTCCTTTCTAATGTCGTTCAAAATTAGTCGGTTCTTTCACGTAGTAGTAACATGAATTTCAATAAGATAGAGGATTTGCACAACTACAGGTATCATCATTCATGGGAACTGTGAACGTCTCTAACAGGTCACTAAAAAAAACACACTTAGTATACGTAGAAACAAAGTAACTGATCAATAAAACTTCAGTATAGAGATAAAAGTTGATTACATTCAGCAATCATGATGCATATTATATAATTGAGAATAAATGTATCACAGGCAAGTTAAATTAATTGTACAACAGTTGACAAGGGAAGACAATGATCAATTCAAATGGTTTTAAATATATAAAGTTAAAAATTGTAAACACTTTTCTTCACATTCAACCAAAAAGACAACAAGAAAGGGCATTTACAAAACAAAATGGTTAGTAATCATCTTTGTAAAGTGAAGAACGAAACAGTTCCCGTTCTGCAAGCAGTTGTTTCTTTTTGTGTGTGTGTGTGTGATAGGAAGGAAAACTTCGATACACAAAATTATTTTTGCGTACATAGAGTGTTCGATAACCTGCAAAAATAAAATATAAATATCGATAAGCTGGATAGTAGTATGTAACTAATAGTAATGCTGTAAGACAAAGAATCCCACTTTGATTGACTAGGATGTCAAAAAGAATATCTTTCATGAAAATGAGTTGAATTTGATGAGTTAAGTGTGATACGAGATAGGCGAGTCTATGAGGTTTCTGTCTCGGTGTCTACAAAAGTTAAAAATGGCATATCGAGGTGATTCGTGTGTAATTTGACTGACTGCAATGCTAAGAATAAACATATCCATGTGTGATATCGGCTCATGTAAACATGGATTATTGTCGGCTCTCTTGTTATGTAACTGCGCTTGGCCCTGTGCCGTTTCATGTTTGTTGGCTCAATATGACAACTAGTTTATGTAATCGCCTAAACAGATTCACTGTACAACCTGTGCGTAAAATTCCATGTAGAACCTAAGATTACTATTGAAATAATCTGATAAGTAGACATGGGAACTATTTGTTCCGTTGGATAAACAGACGTTGTAATACTCTTCCATATAGTCAGATGGAGTTATTTGGTTAGATCTGAATCAAAACCAAAGCAAAACAATAGTTGTAAGCTTTCTTAAAGCTTAACTAATCATAACGGTCCATAGAGTTTCTAAAATAATGAACAGTTGTTGGAGTGATATTAAATTTGAAAGAGAATAGTCCTTAAATCTGTGAATGTTGGTTGAGATGTACGGCTCTATAATTCTGTAATCTAGTGATTTTTCCTTTAGAAAACGAAGAAAGATAGAGGATGTTATAACGTCGATTTGAGTACATCAAGAGGTTTCCTGTATATTGTGAACCTCGAGTAAAAAGAAACAATGCAACTGGCCACGGGCAGTGTTTAAACTTTGACAGTCAACCACACAAATAGTAGGACAGTGAATTCAGTTGTTTTCGTTACTCGCGGATATTTATTGCTGTTTTAAGTTATTGGGAGAAGTGATGAACGCCGTAATGTCAATCATATTTGATTGTTGATTTTGAAGCATGACACAAAGGAAAGGATAGTTTTTTTTCTACACTGAGTGTCTAAAACATTCAGAAGTCAGTCAGTCAGATGCAACGTAGAACTTTGTACATAAGTACATCAGTTCATGTTGCCATACCACATCAGCACAGAGAAGTAATCGTCAATTCAAATCCAATAGTAGAAGAGGTAGTAACGGTATTAGGAGTAATCGGAGAGGTTAGGATTAGAAGATACTATTCAAGAAGTATGATCCAGTGAGAAAAGTTTAGAAAGACAAAACTAGAGGTATTGAAGAATCCAGAAGATTAGGATTTGAGAGAACACAGAGAATAAATGCACCGGCGCCATTGCGAACGATTTTGAGCCATGTCATTCAAGGTCTCTAACCATCGATTATTATTCCCGACCGTAGCTGCTACCTTGACGTGGTGGTCGGGCTTGCCTATCGTGATGACCCAACCGAGCTATACTGGCTGGAACATATGTTCCTCAAGGTTCTACCATGCCAGGCAGGTCGATTGGAGAACGATGAGACTAAAAGCAGCTACCCAAGGTCTGAGGGCGAAGTCGTACTGCTGACTGCAGAGGGGTGTGACAGCAGTAAGGTGTTTCCCTCGGACAACCAGCATCTGCAGCGATGCTGCCTTCTCACAAGGAAGGAAGGGTTAGAAAAGGTCGACCCTAAAAATGTCACATCTCACCTTACCTCACGGATATGTCTTCGGTGGTAAGGCCTTTTGAAGAGTGTAGCTAACACTTTAAAAATTTCCCAAAAAAGGTCCGTGCGCGACCGGCCTCAAGAAGTTGTCACTTGAGCTCTGCGGTAACGTTTCCAGGTCGCTCAGACCAATGTTAACCTGATTTCTTTCTCAGGCTCCTCAAGAAGCACCCTTCCACGGTATGGGCAGCAGATGTGAAGTGACATCCGCCCTCATACCCCGTAACAGTACACGAGATCAAATTGATCACAATCAAATGACATCTACATAAACTTTTTGTGATAGATGAATGAATGCAGTCTGTTATCCGATAATTTAACTGCCACTCATCTCAGAAACCTAAATTTCCTAAGCAATTGAACTTATCGGTATGAACGATAATCCTACTGTCTTAATTAACTTCTATATATAATGAGACCAGACTAGCTGATCGTCTAATCTATCTACATTAATAACATACATGAACGGTACTGTTACATCATGAAGCAGGCGTAAATAATATCATGTAGTCTAATGAAAACACATTATAAAAGGCTTCAGTATTTGGACGGATTGAGACTGATCTATAAAATTCTAGCTTTTCTGTTACACACCTGTTGCTCTTTCCCATTCAACATTGCCACAATCTACTGTGAGTAAAAGTAAGAATGGTATTATTCAATAGCTTAAACAAAACACACTATTCTCCTCCATGATCGTTTCGATTGTGATCGATATAAATATTGATTAGCAGCAAATTTATGTTGTGTGTATAATCTTATTTAAACAACTATGCGCATAAATAAACCAAAAAAACATATATATATTACAATAAATCAATAAATTAAATGATTAATTTAACAAAAGTGAGTATTTTCAAAAAAGAATGATCATCCATTGAGTAATGAAATACAAATTCGAAAGTGGGAATATGCGTTTAGGAAGACAAAAAAAACCGAAACCTAAATCAATAATTACACATTTGAAATGATCAATGAATCCATTGTTAGACCACCCTTATTAGAAACCTGGAAGCACTGAAAGACGGCTGTTTCGTTCTGGTATGGGGAACTATATGCTGATGACATAGTTCTATTCAGGGAAGACGCTGACAAAATGCAGAGTCTTCTGACTACCATAAGCAACAATGCAAGCATGTTGGGGATGCGGTTTTCCCCCTCGAAATTCAAAATGTTGCTTCAAGATTGGGTTGCATTGGTACCTGAACTAGTGATAGGGAGTGAAGTAGTCGAGCGTGTTGATCACTTCACTTATCTGGGGAGTCTCATCAGTGCTGACGGTCTGGTGACTGACGAAATCTTAGCTCGGATACAGAAAGCTCGATTGGCTTTTGCCAACCTGCGTCACTTATGGCGTAGGCGTGATATCCGTTTGCTAACCAAAGGACGGGTGTACTGCGCAGCAGTTCGCTCTGTTATCCTATATGGCTGTGAAACATGGCCGTTAAGAGTAGAAGATGTTCGTAGGTTCAATAGATGAAGTAGTGAAACTTCATCAGTTGAGGTGGTTGGGACATGTGTTACGTATGGCTAACCACCGACTGCCTCGACGAGCTATGTTTTGTAGTGTAGGAGTAGGTTGGGAGAAAGCTAGGGGCGGCCAAATCATAACATGGCAGAAATTCATGAAGTCACTGACAAGTGTACTGAGTCATGTCGGTAGATGTAGACTACCTGGTTGGGGTCCGCGAGACGAAAGTCACCGATGGTTAGAGACCTTGAACGACATGGCTTAAAACCGTTTGCAATGACGCAAGTGCATCCATTCTTTGAGCTCTCTCAAATCCTAATCTTCTGAATTCGTCAGCACCTCCTCTACCTTTGTCTTTCTAACCTTATCGCACTGAATTATTATACTTCTTGAATAATATCTTCAAAGCCTAGTCTTCTTCATTACCATTCATACCTCTACTATCTCTATCACTATGGGATTTGATTTGACATTTGCGTCTCTGTGCTAATAATGTGGTATGGCAACATGAACTTATGTACATACGTACGAAGCTCTACGTTGCAACTGACTGACTGACTGGTATGGGGAACTCATCAGCAGTGCACATTCATGACTCCTGCGCATCACGGGACTCGAACCCAGGACCTTTGATCTTGCGCACGCGAACGCCCTAACTTCTGGACCACTGAACCAGCCTCATCCACCGGTGTAAATGTTTAACTCTAATTGATGTAGATATTTTGCGCGATCTCATCCATTTGTCGCCTTTGGTAGTTACTGACTACATCTGACAGGGTTGAACATCACTGGTCACGTCTTCTCACTAGAACTCCGAGAATCTTCTCATGAAGATAGTAACTAGTGAGTACATTGATTGATTATTTCAATGTGTAAAAACATTAATCTTCATAACTTTAATTGAAAATGAGAAACCAATTAATGATAACAATTTGACTGAATTCGGTTGATTGACTTATTATTATTATTATTGGGAAATGTGTTACGTATGCCCAACCACCAACTGCCTCGTCGAGCTATGTTTCGTAGTGTCGGAATAGGTTGGAAGAAACCTGGGGGCAGTGAAGCTAAAACATGGCACAAGTCCATGAAGTTACTGACAAGTGGACTGAGTCATGTCGGTAGTTGTCGGCTACCTGGTTAAGGTCCGCGAGATGATAATAATCGATGGTTAGAGACCTTGAATGACATGGCTCAAAATTGTTTGCAATGGCGCCAGTGCATGCATTCTTTGTGTCCTCTCAAATCCTTATCTTCTGGGTTCTTCAACACCCCTAGTTTTGTCTTTCTAAACTTATTTCACTAAATTATACTTCTTGAATAATATCTTCAAACCCTAACCTTCTCTATTACCAGTAGTACTCCTATTATCTCTACCACTATTGGATTTGGATTGACAGCTGCGTCTGTGCTAATTCGGTGGTTTGGCAACATGAACTGATGTAGTTAAGTACGAAGTTCTACGTTTTCATCTGACTGACTGATTATTATTAAGTGTACTTATCGAAGTAGGAGGTAGTTAAGATACATATACAATACGTAACACATGTTTCTAGCAATTCCGCTGATGAAGATTCACTACTTCATTCATCGATTTGTCGTTATGACTTAGTACTTTATTTCTAGGTCATGTAGTGCTCACTTGATAGTCTCAGAATATATATACGAGCAATGCTTTGAAGATACTCACGATAGAATAATACTAGTTAGTAACTAGCGTAATATCATCTATTCTTATTAGCTGTAAACTGCTGCGCAGTAACCACTGCCCTTTTATTGGTAGAAGGATACTTCATTTATGCTACAATACACATGTACTTGGCTCTGACGGCACGCTTCAAGTACGTAGGGTAGTAATATTACCTAATTGTTCCCATATATATATATATATATATATATATATATATATATATATATATATATTTACTGTGGGAGAGAATAAACCAGATCCCAGTGGAGGATGAAATCAGGAAGAAGCGGTGAAAGTGGTTAGGACACATACTGAGGAAGGCACCCAACTGCTCCCCATAGGGAAAGCCCTCACTTGGGACCCTCAAGGTCAAAGTAAAAGAGGAAAGCCGGGAAATGGATACAGACATGAGAAAAATTGGACAGAACTATAAAGGGAAGACCAGGACAGAGTAGGTTGGAGAATACTGGTCAGCGGTCTATGCTCCGTTTGGGGGTAACAAGCGTAAGTATGTAGGTATTATATACATATGAATATAATATTCTTGGTGGTCCCCGTTCGGGCACTTATGAATCAACAAGATCCCTCTAACCAATCCACTACCCACAATTCCCAATCGGCAAAGGCGGGCTTTCCCAGCTAGATCTGGCGCCTCGAACGGATTACCGAGCCACCTAGCAGTGCACTAACCAGCACAGTCATTCCAACCATCTGGCCTCCAACTGCCTTGCGCTGACACAATCAACCGGAGCCCTTCAGACCCCTACATGAAGCTAAAAATCAAGTTTGTCACACAAGCTCAACCGGAATGTACACCCTCCTCCCACAATGGGGATATAAATTTCACATAAATTTATTTGATTTAAATCAACATTTCTTACCAATCCATAGCTTCTTCTAATCCTTCACCTTTTAATGCAGATGTTTTAAACAATTGATAACGTCGATTTTTAATTGATGCTAAACCAAGTGATTGTGCTATTTCCCCGATAGTCATACAACCAGATATATCTTGTTTATTGGCTAAAATAACTAGAACAGCACCACGTAATTCTTCTTCCTGTAAATTTTTTTACAAAAAAAAAGAACACACAACAAGAAACAAATTGCCGACATAAATTACGTAACAACACATTGATAGATTTGTTCCATTCGAGGTCTAAAACACTACTGCCTTCTTATTCAATTAGTATTGAGTATAGAGGTGTGTTAGCGGGACGCAGATTTGATTAAAGCATGTTTCATACATGATTGGTTTGCTGCAAGCTGATTGGCTGTTTTGTATCGAATCAGCGCTAGTCGATACTGGGGGAAAACAGTCTAGAATCTTTTCGTATAAAAACTATAAGTATACTAATATTTTAGACTTCCATCTAACCTTGTTATTTAGAGTAAAATCGCTCTCTTTGTTCAACCGTGTTCTGATTTTGGAGAGAACGTCTCGAATGAATTGATGTCCGAGAATACTAAAGCATTCGAAATAGCTGGGTTGTAGCGTAATAAGAGAGAATGAAAACAAGAGGTGTGGTGGTGTTTTGTTCTCTGAGCTGGTTGTTTTGGTTGTGGAGAACACCGGTGAAAGCAACCGTATTGTATTTAACGAAAATTACAGAGTTACTCAGTAAAATAGGAAAACCATATCGTAAATCGTTAATTTGCAAAATATCAGTTCATCATATATCGAACTGGACTGTTCCTGTTGCAAAACATCATCAATCCATTGTCACTATTCATGCGTTTCATACAAATTCCATTGTGTTCCTCTAACTCTTCCTTTCTTGATCTTCCCCCATCTTCTGCTGCCAGACATTACGTTGACGCTCACGTCATATACTACTTATAAGTAGCTCGCACCACACTCTTCCCCCCTTTTAATAAGCTATCGTCGTAGTCTTTCTGATCGCCGTACCGCTGTCTTCTTTGATGCTTTTCGTGACTCATACACTGGATAATCTTGAAACCATCTCTGCAGTTGACTAGCATTTACGCGCTTCTGCTTGTCTTCTCTCCGGATCGTGTACACCGCGCCGCGTCTCTCTGTGATAACGTACGGTCCGTCCCAGTTTGGGATCAGCTTTCTGTTGCCGGATGAGTTCTAATGGGTCTCCATCTAAACTACTCAACGCGTATACTGTCACTGGAAGGTCATCTTCCATGTCTGATCTTGGCAAGCTGGGTTGTAGTGTAATAAGAGAGAATGAAAACAAGAGACATCTCGAAAATATCGACACAAGTGAAGTGAAGTGATATGTGTCAAGTGTTGATTGGATAATTGCCTCCTACATTGCTACATTTATAATGTCTTACACCAAAAGTTTCTGGGAAGATCAAGGACAGATGAAGTTATAAATACACTTGATTTTTTGTAATATGAGTAATCTTGAGAAAGAGATCTTATTCATATATTTCGCGCCTTTTTCTTGTTGTTTGAATGAACATAGTTTGGAGTTATAATATAGAAACAGTTAGGAATTTAGTGACAAGTATTGAAGTAGCAAACTTATCAACATTCCCAAAGATTATCCAGACAAAATACACAAACTTCTCCTATAATTTCCATAAATTTCATTCTAGCTAATCTGTTTTGGAATATTATTTATTTTCAACTCATTCAATTCTGATACTCATTTTGTGTTAATCCAAGTCAGTCAACAGTCAGTTAGTTACAACGTAGAGCATCGTACGTACGAACGTACATTAGTTCAAGTTGCCATATCATATTAGCATTGAGACGAAGTTGTCACTTCGAATCCCATAGTAGGAGTAGTAGAGGTATTAGTGATAATCAAAAGAATAACAGATCGACGATATCATTGAAGAAGTATAATTCAGTGAAGTAAATCTAGAAAGAGAAAGATAAATGTGATGAGGAGTTTGAGAGACTACTATATGGATGCGAAGCATGGCCGAAAAGAGTTGAGGATATTCGTATGTTATTAGTGTTCGATTATAGATGTTTTCAAAGCATTACTCGTGTGTCATGGGACAATGCTGCCGTTAGAAAACGAGTACTAGTTAGGGATGGCAAATCAATAGACAAAGTGCTGAAACTTTATCAGTTTAGATGGTTGGGACATGTGTTACGTATGCACAACCACCGTCTGCCTCGTCCAATTATGTTTTGTAGTGTCGGAATAGGTTGGAAGGAAGCTGCGGGCAGTCAAGCCAAAACATGGCACAAGTCCATGAAGTTACTGACAAATGCATTGAGTCATGTTGGTAGATGTAGACTACCTGATTGGAGTCCGCGAGACGAAAGTCACCGATGGCTCACCGACATGGCTCAAAATCGTTTGCAATGGCGCAGGTGCATTTATTCTTTGTGTTCTCTCAAATCCTAATCTTCCGGATTCGTCAGCACCTCCTCTACCTTTGTCTTTCTAACCTTATCTCACTGAATTATACCTCTTGAATAATATCTTCAACCCCTAGTCTTCCTTATTACCATTAATACCTCTACTATTTTTATCACTATGGGATTTGATTTGACATTTGCGTCTCTGTGCTATGTACATACGTACGAAGTTCTACATTGCAACTGACTGACTGACCAATAGTTTGTAAACAGCCATAGCCAATACTACACTGCACAAATCATACACATGCATGAATGATTTGTAATACACACAGTAATACTTGATAAGATCATCATATGACATCATAAATAAATAATTTTTAAAAAATTACCAATATACATGAATAAGACAAAAAAAGTACACATTTTTGAAACCATGAATCGATCAATGTTGGACCACCATTAGAAACCTGGAAGCATTGGACGGCCGTCTCGTCCTGGTATGGGACTCACCAGTGGCAGTGCGCATCCACGACTCCTGCACCTCGCAGGATTAGAACCCAGGACCTTCGGTATTGTAGGCGAACGCCTAACCATCGGACCACTGAGCCTCTAAACTCGAACAGGTTGAACTTCACTGGTCACGTCTTCCCTATAGAACTCGGAGAATATTTCTCACGAAGCTAGTGAGCACAGGTAATTTGTATTACAGGGTTGTGAAGATTGTTAAGTTACACATTTTTGAAACCATGAATCGATCAATGTTGGACCACCATTAGAAACCTGGAAGAACATTAATACCGTTAGATGCCGGCCCAGTGGTCCGATGGTTAGGCGTTCGCCTACAATACCGAAGGGCCTGGGTTCGAATCATGGGTGCGCACTGCTCAGGAGTCCCATATCAGGACGAAACGGCCGTCTTCCAGTGCTTCCAGGTTTCTAATGAGGGTGGTCTAACATTGATCGATTCATGGTTTCAAAAATGTGTGTCGCGTAAGGACAGACATAATAAGTAAATAATGGACTTGTTAACACCAAAAAAAATTCACAAACAGTAAATCGTATGATAATAATAGTGTGTACAAGGTCAATGAAATGCCCTTGATCAACAGAAAAAATACACATATAAATTTGATAATCATCTAGTTACTTCATTATTTTAGAATATAATAGTAATAGTAATAGTAATCAACAAATTAATCTTTTCATTTCTACTTTATGATGATATCTCACAAAACAAAATTCAACAATCTCAAGTCAAAAAAGACAGTTTTTTTTCTGGTCATTCTTATTAAGTATGACCTTTTTTATGATTGATTTACAAATGACATAATTTTCTTTTTTGGTAGACTGAGTGAGTGAAAATATCAATCAACATGCAATATATCTACACTATTTACAATGTTGACTAAACACACACACAAAGGATACAGTCACTTATTATCCCCGCATAACCTAAACCTACCCCAGCCCCATTTCTCCGGGCTAGCGATCGGGAGTAACCCTAAAAAGGGTTACACACGAAGAAGTTGCTAACATTTGACTTTACTTACGCCTGTTACCCCCAACGGAGCATAGGCCGCACACCAGTTTTCTCCAACCAAATCTGTCCTGTGGACTTCCCTTTCCAGTTCTGTCCAATGTTTGTTCATTCTTCTCATGTCTTTTTCTATTTCTCGGCGTTATGTGTTCCTTAGCCTTCCTCTTTTCCTTCTGCCTTGAGGGTTCCGTGTGAGGGCTTGTCTCGTGATGCAGTTAGGTGCTTTTCGTAGTGTGTGTCCTATCCACCAACTCCACCGCTTCTTCCTGATTTCCTCCTCCATTGGAATCTGGTTTGTTCTCTCCCACAGTACGTTGTTGCTGATGGTGTCTGGCCAACGAATACGAAGTATTTTGTTTAGGCAACTGTTAATAAACACTTGTATCTTCTGGATGATGGCTTTGGTAGTTCTCCAAGTTACCGCTCCATACAGTAGAACTGTCTTGACATTTGTATTGAAAATCATGATTTTGATTTTGGTTAAAAGTTGTTTAGAGTTCCAGATATTTTTCAACTGTAGAAATGCAGCCCTTGCTTTGCCAATCCGTGCCCTCACATCTGCATCGGATCCACCTTGATTGTCGATGATGCTGCCCAGATATGTAAAGGTGTTAACGTCCTCCAAGGCATCTCCATCAAGAGTGATTTGGTTGGTGCATGTTGTGTTGCATCGGAGAATTCTGCTTTTTCCTTTATGTATGTTGAGACCTACTGCTGCAGAGGCTGCTGCTACACTGGTCGTTTTCTCTTGCATTTATTGTTGCTTGTGCCATAGAAGAGCCAGGTCATCTGCGAAGTCCAGATCGTCCTGCTGCGTCCTAGCTGTCCAGTTGATACCGTGCTTCCCTACAGACGTCGACGTCTTCATAATCCAGTCGATCACCAGGAGAAAGAGGAAGGGTGAGAGTAAGCAACCTTGTCTGACATTTGAGGACAAGCACAAAATATAGTGGACAGGTGGATGACTTAAACTTTGCAGATGATCTAGCTGTTATATCCTAAACGTAACAACAGATGCAGGAGAAGACGATTAGCATAGCAGCAGCAGCCTCAGAAGCAGTACGTCTCAACATACATAAATGGAAAAAACCAAGATCCCTGAATACAACACAACATGCACCGACCGATCAAATCATACTTGACAAAGAAATTTTGGAAGCTGTGGCAAACTCTACATATCTAGACAGCATTATCAATGAGCAAGGTGGATTTGGTGAAGATGTGAAGGCGCGGATCGGTAAAGCAAAGGACAATATCTTTTCAATTGAAAAATATCTGGAACTCAAACAAAAACTATCAACAAAACACCAAAATCAAAATTTTCAATACAATTGTCAAGACAGTTCTACTGTATGACGCGAAAACTTGAAGAAACCACGAAAGCTATTATCCATAAAATATAGTTGCTTATCAACAGTTGTCTACGCAAAATACCTCGAGTCCGCTGACCAGACACTATCAGCAACAACCTACTGTGGTAGAGAACAATTCAGATTGCAGCTGAAGAAGAAATCAAGAAGATGCGTTGGGAGTGAATAAGTTACATATTAAAGAAAGCACCCGAATGCGCTGCAGGACAAGCCCCGACTTGAAATCCTCAAGACCAAAGAATACATTACACCGAGTAGTGGAGACAGACAAGCAAAGAATGAATAGCAATTCGATAGAATTGGAAAGGGAGGCCCAGGAAAATGCTGATCGGTGGCCTCTATAGCCAGCCCATTGACAGCAACATGCTTAACTAATGAAACAAATAAGACTGTTTACACAAACACATAAGACATGAGGATAAAGAAGTGGAAGAGTAATGAGAAGCAGAGAAGGTGAACGGGTCAATTTCATTTGATAAGACATAGCTAACTATGAATGAGTAGAGAAGTACAGATTAATTGGGTTTGTCCAAAAGCTAGAAATAAGTGTAATGGTTGACACTATGCTACATACTTTAATATTCTATTTAATAGAACAGTGTATGTATGTTAACAATCGAAATGAAAAAGTATTGTCTACATAAATACTTTTCTATTTACTATAAGAAATTCTCATACATTCATTCTATGAATAGTACAGATATAGGACTTACAAGCAAGTTAAACGTTTTCTGAGATTAAGCACAAGTAAGATTATAGATTAAGATATCAATTAAAAATAAAACCAGAGATTCTTTGCCATGAAAAATTACTGATTATATTCATGGGGTCGGCGAGACGAAAGTCACCGTTCGTTAGAGACCTTGGCTCAGAATCATTTGCAATGGCACAGGTGCATCCACTCTTTGTGTTCTGCCAAATTCTAATCTTCTGAATTCCTCATCATCTCTATCTTTCTGTTTCTAAATTTATATCACTGAATTCTATACTTCTTGAATCATATCTTCGCTCCCTAATCTTCTCTATTACTGCTAATACTTCTACTATCGCTATCACTGACAACTGCGTCTCTGTGCTATATAATGTGGTATGGCAACCTGAACTGATGTACACAGACGCACGAAGTTCTGCGTTGTATCTATCTGTCAGGCTGTATTCATATTAATGATGTAAATTGGAAGAATTTAGGCATTGGCTAATTGAAAAAGAGAAAAGTCGACCATACGATCAAGTAAAAAATTCATAATGATCTTTTGATGAGTTTTAAATAATTTACTTTGTAAAAATAGATATATTTACTTAAGAAAACATAAATATCAGTACAAATAAATACTGAAATATTTATTTATAACATAAAATCAATGAATTTACATGTAGTGGTTAGTGAAAAACACTGTCGTGATGCCAAATTTGAAAATGATTTTCCTTTAGGGAGCTGTCACTCTCTTTAAGCTTTTATTAAACTACGTTGGGAAATGTCATCTCATTGTTGCCGGTTACCAACAATATGTTTTATACACCATTTACTGCTTTTATGATCCTGGATTCTATGTGCACAATTGGTTTTGAGTTAGCGTTTCCTAACTTTCCTAACTAGATAGATCCTCCACTATTCATCAACCTGATTTTTAAGGCTCCGACAAAACATTGGTTTTTCATTTGCCTATGCTACATACACATGTGGCTGCTGCCCTATGAGAGCATTTCGTTAAGGGGAATTTGATTCTTCAAACTCTTTCGATCATTACCAGGGTATTTGGGGGTGGGTGAGTTGTTTTTTTCTTAAATCTCTAATGATATGTAGCTCCCAGATAGAAAATCACTGGAAAAACTGATTGCACCAAATACATTTTATCTAACAGTACAAAGTTTTATGATGGTAGAGAAAATTTATAGCTCAGGTGGATGATTGTGGTGGAGGTGTTTGGTTCACTGAACTGGCTCGATGTTTTGGTTGTGTGGAGCTTTCATCATTGTTCTTCTTTTGAACAACGAAATCATCAGCACAAACTTTAGATAGGAGAAGTGAAGTATCCCACACAACCAAAACATCCAGCTCAGAGAACCAAACAACACTACACTGCAGTACAAAGTAAACAACACAGGAAGGAGCGTGTGTGTGTGTGTTGATGCCATTCGTTTACTTTACAATTAACTCATTAAAGGGGATAATAAAAATGTATTGATTACTGTAAATAAAAATCAATAATCTGACTAAAATCAATGAATAAAGTAAAATAAGGAAAAAAATAACAGTAGGAAATAAAATGCAAAACTACAAGAGAGAAAAAGTTGAATAAAACGAGTGACAATGAGAAGTAGTCATTAAAAAAACATACACCGTCGAAGGGTACTTCTTGAGGAACCTGAAAAGGAAGGTAGATTAGTATTGGTCTTAGAGACTTGGGAACGTGATCTCAGATCCCAAGGGACAACTGCATGAGGCCTATCGATGCTGCCTTCTCACAAGGAAGGAAGGTTTAAAAAAGGTTGACCCTAAAAATGTCACACCTCACCTTACCTCACGGATTTCCGTCTCTGGCGGTAAGGATGCCCACTAAGGGCTTTTAAAAAGAGCGGAGCTAATACTAAAAAAAAGCCTTTCATAAAAAGTCCGTGCGTGACCGGCCTCAAACAGTTGTCCCTTGGGCTCTGCTGTCACGCACCCAAGTCTCTAAGACCAACACTAATCTGCCTTCCTTTTCGGGTCCTTCAAGAAACAACCTACCACGATGTGGGCAGCCGGGAAGTGACAACCGCCCTTATACCCGTACCAGCAATAAACTTTCTTACACATAACATGATGAATTATTCAATTAAAATGTAAGTGTTCAAAAAGTTTAAGAAAATAATAATAATAATTACCTCAAGCATAGAGAATAATTCTTGTTTTGATATTCCAACTCGATCTTTATCCATACTATCGACTACATAAATAATTGCATCGGTATTCGCATAATAACATCGCCAATATGGTCGAATACTAGTTTGTCCACCTAAATCCCATACTTGAAATTTAAGATTTTTATGTACAACTGTTTCTACATTGAATCCAATAGCTAAGATTTTGAAGCGAAAAGATAAACAAACGAATATGTATGTATATGATGTATGCATCGTTATGATGTCACAAAGAAAATAGTTGTGTTATTGGAAGGCTCGATTAGCTTTTGCCAACCTGCGTCACTTATGGCGTAGGCGAGATATCCGTTTGCTGAATAAAGGACGAGTGTACTGCGCAGAAGTTCACTCCGTCCTACTATATGGTTGTGAAACATGGCCAGTCAGAGTAGAAGATATTCGTAGGTTACTGGTTTTCGATCATAAGTGTCTTCGAAGCATTGCTCGTATAACCTGGGACACCCGAGTAAGCAACGCTGTTATTAGGAAACGGGTGCTAGGTAAAAATGGCAGATCAATAGATCTTCATCAGTTGAGGTGGTTGGGACATGTGTTACGAGTGCCTAACCACCGACTACCTCGACGAGCTATGTTTTATGGTGTAGGAGTAGGTTGGAAGAAAGTTGGGGGTGGCGGCGGAACCAAAACATGTCAGAAATCCATGAAGTCACTGACTAGTGGACTGAGTCATGTTGGTAGATGTAGACTGCCTGGTTGGGGCCCGCGAGACGAAAGTAATCGATGGTTAAAGACCCTGAATGACATGACTCAAAACCGTTTGCAATGGCGTAGGTACATCCACTCTTTAGCTTCTTGTAAATCCTAATCTTCTGAATTCGTCAGCACCTCTACATTTTGTCTTCTAACCTTATTTCACTTAATTATACTCCTTGAATAATATCTTCAAACCCTAGTCTTCTTCATTACCATTAATAACTCTACTATCTTTATCACTATGGGATTTGATTTGACATTTGCATCTCTGTGCTAATGTGGTATGGCAACCTGAACTTATGTACATACGTACGAAGTTCTACGTTGCAACTGACTGACCGACAATGATGGTGAGTTACGTATATTTTAAACTTATTCATACAAAATAACAAATAATGAAGTGTTATTGATAAAGAATTTGTCGAAAATATAATAACTTACTTGGTATGGTTGTTACCACTTCACCAACTTGTAACCTATATAGTATGGTTGTTTTACCGGCTCCATCTAAGCCTAAGATGAGAATTCTACGTTCTTTATTTCCAAACAGTCGAGAAAACAAACTGAATATACCACCTAGAATCATAAAGACTGCGATTACAAGAATATTTACCCATTATATAACTGCTTTGCAATTCGGAAAAATGTTTGTTTATTCGGAACTTTGGTTTGATGAAATGGAACCGTCTGGTCCCCCTATAAGTTACGGTGAATGCTAAAATAAAGCGAAAATATAAACTGAGAGAATGATCAATTGAATTTTTTTTAACAGATACCATTATATGCAAAAAAGATCGCTTCACTTATTATTCAGAAAAAAACCCACTTTACATGCTTGAGATAGAAAAAGTTAGCCATCACTGTACAATCTTTTCAGTCAGTCAGATGCAACGTAGAACTTTGTACACGAGTACATCAGTTCATGTTGCCATTACACATCAGCACAGAGAAGTAATTGTCAATTCAAATCCAATAGTAGAAGAGGTAGTAAAGGTATTAGAAGTAATCGGAGAGGTTAGGATTAGAAGATATTATTCATGAAGTATGATTAAATGAGAAAAGTTTAGAAAGTCAAAACTACAGGGGTTGAAGAATCCAGAAGATTAGGATTTGAGAGAACACAAAGAGTAAATGCACCGGCGCCATTGCAAACGATTTTGAGCCATGTCATTCAAGGTCTCTAACCATCGATAATTATCATCTCGCGGACCCCAACCAGGTAGTCGACAATTACCGACATGACTTAGTCCACTTGTTAATGACTTCATGGATTTTTGCCATGTTTTGATTTGGCACAATCTTTTCTGTTGTCACTGATACTGTTACTACTTCCACTGTCTTAGTACATGCCTTGATAATAAAAGTTTACTGTGCTTAAACAGTTTGGAAGCCTGGAAAGATGTAAATATATATGCAAGACTGTATTCTCTGACTGAATGATCACTACAATTGTTACCAGTATATCAAGCTCATTTAAATGACCACTAATACTAATAAAGATAAATTCACAGATTGTACATGTTAAATATGTACACTTTGGTGTAGTAATTTCCAAGTAGATCTGTATATGAAACATTTTTTTCAAAATTCCTTTGTGTTAAGGTATAATAAGTAAGCTAACAGTATAATTTATGGTGGAGAAGCATTTGTAGCGCAGGTGATGATTGTGGTGGTGTTTGGTTCTCTGAGCTGGATGTTTTGGTTACGGAGCTTTCATTGTTTTTCTGAACAACGAAATCATTAGCACAAACTTTAGACTTCTATCTGAAGGACAATGAAAGCTCTGCAACCAAAACATCCAGCTCAGAGAACCAAACACCACCACAGTATAATTTATATTGATATTTTATTATCCGTACGAAACATATGTTACAAAACTTGGCACTATTACAAAGAAACATTCAAAGAGGAAAGACTTTAGAACATACGATAAATTAAGAAAAAAACTGAGGTCAAGCTTGATTTTGTAGGTTTTTATGAAAGAGGTAAAGAGACTACAGGGTCATTGAAGTGATTTGACGATTTCATTATGAAAACTATCTTCAATGTGGATAGACAACACTAAACCTAGAATAACAATATGATTTTTCTAAACAAATGAGATTATTTCTGTATGAAAGGATGCATGCTAGGTTGTAGAAGTGTAAAAAAACTAGAGGAGTCAATAATTTTGTAAATGACTATTTTGAAATGCCCAAAAACTACTATGTCTTCAAATCAATCAGTTGCAACACAGAACTTGGTACATACGTGCACCAGTTCAAGTCACCGTACACGACTGGCACACAGAGATGAAATTGTCAAGGCAGATCCCTAAGGAAATGCTATGTAAAAGCTGATGTTGAAGTAAAACAACTCACAAAATTCACTAGTTACACTCCTTAATGCAAATTCTACTTATTGCCTTCATTTCCATGACAGAACTGCCAAATAGGAATTCAGGTTGTTTTTCGATTTGTTAAAGCAAGCATCCTGCCGCTATCTCTACCATGTAAGTTTTTCATAAACAAACCTTTCACATTCATGCAAAATTTCGCAAAGCAAACCAACTTTAGGTCCTCGAAGGAATTAATCGGCACAAGTCCACTGGACGCTTATGATCAAATTGTTTACTATCAAAACAATAACACGGTTTTGAAATGGTTGGGTGGAATACTTCTTAGAAAGTGTTACAACTTATTTCTCCTATTTTGGTCGTTTGGTTAAGCTTGATGAATCCTGCTGAAACGTAATAAAACTGTGCATACGATCGAAACTGTAGTCTACCTTTCTGACGTAAAATTTGAAGGCTTTAGTAGCACATATAATGAGATTACCAAAATAGGGTTAGTAATATCTTGATCAAGAAATTTTCTGTAGTATCAAAAGGAGAATAAAAAAGAGAAGTTCGTTTCTCAAGTATAAGCTTGAGAAAAAGGTGTGTTGATAGTTACGATTTCGAATTTATAGTTAATTATACTATGCATGGATAAAATACTACGCTCAGAATGATGTTCGGAAGAATGAACAATGAGCTTTATGATGCTAAAGCAGGAACCTTAATTACTTGTTTGAGCAGCTGTAAGATGGTGAAGTGAAAATTAAACAAACCAAAATAAAAGCCTTCGTAACCCACTGTTTAAAATCGACCGGTCTCCAATATCCAATAACAAATGATACGCTCCTGGTGGGGGATGTTCACACCCATACAACAATGGGAAGTAGTGACCATGGCACAGTCTTATTTAACATGGTCATAAACGAAATGCACACAGGACGAAAATGATCCCTATCTTTGCTATAATAAGGCAAATTATACGTGATCTTCCTGTATGCCCCATGACCACGGGACTGGTGGAGGCCGACAGTATATGATCGCTGGCAAACGGTGAGAGAGATCATCCAGAATGCTGTAGTTAGCAATGTATTTCAGTCACACCAAACACCCAGGAATAGAAGAACATGGGTTAGGCGCTGCATTGATCGCATGCTACAGGCGAAGAGGAGAGCCTGGCACAAGTGGAATGTCTCCTTGAAGGATTCCGGTCGTAGTCCTTACTTGGCATTGATAAACAGATGAAATACCAAAGTTCGAAGTGATAGGAAACACTTTCAGATTAAGCTAGCTGCCAAAATACGGCACAATCTAAGCATCTGTTTAGGTTCACGACTGAGAGAAAACCTACGAATCATGGTTAAGGTTCTCTAAAGTTTCGAATGGGGAAGACCTTGTAGTGCCTCCCCATATATTCGAGTGTGCTTACGTCTAACTTGGTTAAGCCCTTTCTATTAATTTATTTAGCCAAGCCATTTTTATTGCAATAATTTATATGTACCATACGTTCTTATTATCGTCTGGTTTGTATGAGCTCACACGACGTGTCCCACTTGTCATTTGACCTTATCAACTATTCGTCGCTTTTATTTATGTGTGCCTATTTCGCTTGTCGCATGTCTGTCTTATATTTGTCTGACTATATATTCTTTATCAGGCTCTATCTCTTCGAGTTGGCTCATTAGCCTTCTCCAACTAGCTTCGCCTGTTGATTCGCTTCCTTCGCCCATTCGTTCTCACTGTAATCCTGGGAGTTGGTTCAACATCCTTCTCCACTTCACGTCTTTTCATTCGATGTATTCACTGCTTCTCCGTTTCGGTTTGTGGTGTGTCCTAAATAAACGTATCATCACTACGAGTTCACTTTCTTATTTACAACCATCAGACGTTATTTAGTAACGATTGCCTATACGACCTAACTACCGAGCTTGAGAACACGCAGTAAATCGGCACACTACAAAACCTCATCAACCTAGAGATGACTGAGATTTTCAACACAAACTTTACTGAGCAATTAAACCAGGTATCCATGCGTTCAGAATTCTACGCCATTCGAGTGCGAGCTGATGGCTCAGGGATTATCCAAATTACTCCCGACTTAGTAATAAGGAAACTAAAATCGTTACGCCCAGGATGGTCATCGGGTTGTCGCAGTATTCTCCCCGTAGTCTTGGAACAGTATGCAGAAGTCCTCTTTTCACAGATATGTGACTTGTTCCGGCATTCATTGGAGTTACATCAACTCCCAGTTGATTGGAAACAAAATTCTCTATCTCAATTCTTCGAAGGAGGAGATGGAAACTTACTTACTTACTTACTTACTCCTGTTACCCCCAATGGAGCATAGGCCGCCCACCAGTTTTCTCCAGCCAACTCTGTCCTGGGCTTCCTTCTCTAGTTCTGTCCAATTCATGTTCATTCTTCTCATATCTTTCTCTATTTCTCGGCGTAATGTGTTCCTCAGCCTTCCTCTTTCCCTTTTGCCTTGAGGGTTCCATGTGACGGCTTGTCTCGTGACGCAGTTAGGTGCTTTTCTCACTGTGTGTGTCCTATCCACTCCCAACAATTCTTCCTGATTTCCTCATCCACTGGAATCTGGTTTGTTCTCTTCCACAGTACGTTGTTGCTGATGGTGTCTGGCCAACGAATACGAAGTATTTTGCGTAGTCAACTGTTAATAAACATTGTATCTTCTGAATGAAGCCTTTCGTAGTTCTCCAGGTTTCTGCTTCATACAGTAGAACACTGTCTTGACATTTGTATTGAAAATCCTGATTTTGGTTTTGGTTGAAATTTATTTGGAGTTCCAGATATTTTTCAATTGTAAGAATGCAGCCCTTGCTTTGCCAATCCACGCCCTCACATCTGCATCGGATCCACCTTGATTTTCGATGATGCTGCCAAGATATGTATAGATGTTAACGTCTTCCAAGGCATCTCCACCAAGAGTGATTTGGTTGGTGCATGTTGCGTTGCATCGGAGAATTTCGCTTTTTCCTTTATGTATGTTGATACCTACTGCTGCAGAGGTTGCTGCTACACTTGTCGTCTTCTCTTGCATTTGTTGTTGCGTGTGCGATAGAAGAGCCAGGTTGTCTGCGAAGTCCAGATCGTCCAGCTGCGTCCTAGATGTCCAGTTGATACCGTGCTTCCCTCCAGATGTCGACGTCTTCATAATGCAGTCGATGATCAGGAGAAAGAGAAAGGGTGGGAGTAAGCAACCTTGCCTGACACCGGTCTTCACCTCAAAGGAGTCTGTTAGCTGTCCTTCGTGTACTATTTTGCAGTTGAATCCATCATAAGAATTCCGTATGATGTTAACTATTTTCTCAGGCACACCGTAGTGTCGAAGAAGCCTCCACAGTGTTTTCCTATCCACGCTGTCGAATGCTTTCTCGTAGTCGATGAAGTTGATGTAGAGTGGTGAGTTCCATTCAATTGATTGTTCCACAATGATTCGTAATGTTGCATGTGATTTGGTCAGTACCCGATCGATCCTTACGAAATCCGGCCAGTTGATCTCGAAGTTGGGCGTCTACGAAGTCCTTCATTCTGTTTAACAATACCCTGTTGAAGACTTTGCCTGGTATTGAAAGAAGAGTGATGCCTCTGTAGTTCTCACACTTGCTGAGATCGCCTTTCTTTGGTATTTTGATGAGGTATCCTTCTTAGCAATCTGATGGTACTTGTTCCTCATCCCAAATCTTCTTGAAGAGGATGTGAAATATTTTCGCAGTTGCTTCTACATCTGCTTTCATTGCCTCTGTTGGAATGTTGTCTGGTCCTGCTGCTTTGCCGTTCTTGATTTGTCTGATGGCCATACTGATCTACTCAATCGTAAGTGCGCCAATATTAATTGGGAGATCCATGGATTCTACTTCAATGTTGGGTGTGTTCAGTGGATCTGGTCGATTCAATAGTTCCTTAAAGTGTTCTACCCACCTATTTCGCTGTTCTTCAGTGTTGCTGATTACTTTGCCTTCCTTACTTTTCACTGATCGTTCTGGTTTACGATAGTTTCCGGCCAGTTTCTTTGTTGTTTCGTACAATTGTCTCAAGTTTCCGTCTCTTGCAGCCTTTTCCGCCGTCATTGCTAGATCCTCTACATATTTTCGTTTGTCAGCTTTGATGCTCTTCTTCACTTCCCTGTTTGCTTCTGTGTATCCAGCTTGTGCGGTAACTTTCTCCGCTCTTGTTCGGCTGACATTGATTGCTGCCCTCTCGTTCCTCCTTTCTTCAATTTTTGCTAGAGTATCAACAGAGATCCATTCCTTGTGATGGTACTTCTTGTGACCCAGAACTTCGTCACATGGCGAAGTGATTGCCTGCTTGATCCCTTTCCAATTGTTCTCCAATGTTGCGTCCTCTGCATTGTGTAGATCGTGAAAGGCCTGGAACCTATTGTTGAGGGCTATCCTGAATTCATTGAGCTTTACAGTATCCCGAAGAAAGGCCGTATTAAACTTGTGCGATGTTGTCTGCCCCGTTGTCCAGTGCTTCTTGAGTTTCAGTTTCATAAGCAAATGGTGATCTGAGGCTATATCAGCTCCTCTCCTGGTTCTCACATCCTCCATAGTCGTTCTGAAAGTTTTGTTGATATAGATATGATCAATCTGGTTTTGAGTAGTGTGATCCGGTGAAATCCATATGGCTTTGTGTATGCGTTTGTGCGGGAATATTGAGCCACCGATGACCAGTTTGTTCAAGGCACATAAGTTTGCAAATCTCTCACCATTTTGTTTCTTTCTCCCTGTCCATGTCGTCCCATGATGTCTTCATATCCATTGTTGTCCATTCCAACCTTGACATTCAGGTCTCCCATAAGAATCGGCAAATCCGTTGGTGAACATTTTTCGACGATTGCCTGCAGCCTTTCGTAGAATTGATCTTTAACGTCGTCATTGTAGTCATTGGTAGGTGCATAACATTGGATGACGTTCATTGTAATGTCCTGTTTCTTTGTTTTGAAGGATGCTTTAATGATCCTGGGTCCATGAGATTCCCATCCTATTAGTGCTTTTTGTGCATGTTTGGACAGCATCAGTGCAACTCCTTGTGTATGTGAAGCATTTTCTTCTTCATGACCAGAGTATAACAGCAGTTCCCCTGAAGCTAGTCTCAGTTGTCCTACTTGTGTCTAATGTGTTTCACTGATGCCGAGCATATCGATGTTGTATCTTTTCATTTCTGCCGCAACTTGAAATAGTCTTCCAGTCTCCCACAATGTTG